>OX596281.1:49692065-50003496 GCA_951394225.1 Harpalus rufipes | reverse complement strand
AACGTTGAAATATTCTATCGTGACGGCTGGCTATTATTGGCCCAGAGTTATCCTAAAAAGGTTACTGACAAAATGAAACCTATGTAAAATCATTGCTGGATTAATAAGCAATACAAGAAATATCATTTCGTTAAATATTTCAGGGGAACAGGTATCTAAAACTAATAAAACGTTGAAATATTCTATTGTGACGGCTGGCTATTATTGGCCCAGAGTTATCCTAAAAAGGTTACTGACAAAATGAAACCTATGTAAAATCATTGCTGGATTAATAAGCAATACAAGAAATATCATTTCGTTAAATATTTCAGGGGAACAGGTATCTAAAACTAATAAAACGTTGAAATATTCTATCGTGACGGCTGGCTATTATTGGCCCAGAGTTATCCTAAAAAGGTTACTGACAAAATGAAACCTATGTAAAATCATTGCTGGATTAATAAGCAATACAAGAAATATCATTTCGTTAAATATTTCAGGGGAACAGGTATCTAAAACTAATAAAACGTTGAAATATTCTATCGTGACGGCTGGCTATTATTGGCCCAGAGTTATCCTAAAAAGGTTACTGACAAAATGAAACCTATGTAAAATCATTGCTGGATTAATAAGCAATACAAGAAATATCATTTCGTTAAATATTTCAGGGGAACAGGTATCTAAAACTAATAAAACGTTGAAATATTCTATCGTGACGGCTGGCTATTATTGGCCCAGAGTTATCCTAAAAAGGTTACTGACAAAATGAAACCTATGTAAAATCATTGCTGGATTAATAAGCAATACAAGAAATATCATTTCGTTAAATATTTCAGGGGAACAGGTATCTAAAACTAATAAAACGTTGAAATATTCTATCGTGACGGCTGGCTATTATTGGCCCAGAGTTATCCTAAAAAGGTTACTGACAAAATGAAACCTATGTAAAATCATTGCTGGATTAATAAGCAATACAAGAAATATCATTTCGTTAAATATTTCAGGGGAACAGGTATCTAAAACTAATAAAACGTTGAAATATTCTATCGTGACGGCTGGCTATTATTGGCCCAGAGTTATCCTAAAAAGGTTACTGACAAAATGAAACCTATGTAAAATCATTGCTGGATTAATAAGAAATACAAGAAATATCATTTCGTTAAATATTTCAGGGGAACAGGTATCTAAAACTAATAAAACGTTGAAATATTCTATCGTGACGGCTGGCTATTATTGGCCCAGAGTTATCCTAAAAAGGTTACTGACAAAATGAAACCTATGTAAAATCATTGCTGGATTAATAAGCAATACAAGAAATATCATTTCGTTAAATATTTCAGGGGAACAGGTATCTAAAACTAATAAAACGTTGAAATATTCTATCGTGACGGCTGGCTATTATTGGCCCAGAGTTATCCTAAAAAGGTTACTGACAAAATGAAACCTATGTAAAATCATTGCTGGATTAATAAGCAATACAAGAAATATCATTTCGTTAAATATTTCAGGGGAACAGGTATCTAAAACTAATAAAACGTTGAAATATTCTATCGTGACGGCTGGCTATTATTGGCCCAGAGTTATCCTAAAAAGGTTACTGACAAAATGAAACCTATGTAAAATCATTGCTGGATTAATAAGCAATACAAGAAATATCATTTCGTTAAATATTTCAGGGGAACAGGTATCTAAAACTAATAAAACTTTGAAATATTCTATCGTGACGGCTGGCTATTATTGGCCCAGAGTTATCCTAAAAAGGTTACTGACAAAATGAAACCTATGTAAAATCATTGCTGGATTAATAAGCAATACAAGAAATATCATTTCGTTAAATATTTCAGGGGAACAGGTATCTAAAACTAATAAAACGTTGAAATATTCTATCGTGACGGCTGGCTATTATTGGCCCAGAGTTATCCTAAAAAGGTTACTGACAAAATGAAACCTATGTAAAATCATTGCTGGATTAATAAGCAATACAAGAAATATCATTTCGTTAAATATTTCAGGGGAACAGGTATCTAAAACTAATAAAACGTTGAAATATTCTATCGTGACGGCTGGCTATTATTGGCCCAGAGTTATCCTAAAAAGGTTACTGACAAAATGAAACCTATGTAAAATCATTGCTGGATTAATAAGCAATACAAGAAATATCATTTCGTTAAATATTTCAGGGGAACAGGTATCTAAAACTAATAAAACGTTGAAATATTCTATCGTGACGGCTGGCTATTATTGGCCCAGAGTTATCCTAAAAAGGTTACTGACAAAATGAAACCTATGTAAAATCATTGCTGGATTAATAAGCAATACAAGAAATATCATTTCGTTAAATATTTCAGGGGAACAGGTATCTAAAACTAATAAAACGTTGAAATATTCTATCGTGACGGCTGGCTATTATTGGCCCAGAGTTATCCTAAAAAGGTTACTGACAAAATGAAACCTATGTAAAATCATTGCTGGATTAATAAGCAATACAAGAAATATCATTTCGTTAAATATTTCAGGGGAACAGGTATCTAAAACTAATAAAACGTTGAAATATTCTATCGTGACGGCTGGCTATTATTGGCCCAGAGTTATCCTAAAAAGGTTACTGACAAAATGAAACCTATGTAAAATCATTGCTGGATTAATAAGCAATACAAGAAATATCATTTCGTTAAATATTTCAGGGGAACAGGTATCTAAAACTAATAAAACGTTGAAATATTCTATCGTGACGGCTGGCTATTATTGGCCCAGAGTTATCCTAAAAAGGTTACTGACAAAATGAAACCTATGTAAAATCATTGCTGGATTAATAAGCAATACAAGAAATATCATTTCGTTAAATATTTCAGGGGAACAGGTATCTAAAACTAATAAAACGTTGAAATATTCTATTGTGACGGCTGGCTATTATTGGCCCAGAGTTATCCTAAAAAGGTTACTGACAAAATGAAACCTATGTAAAATCATTGCTGGATTAATAAGCAATACAAGAAATATCATTTCGTTAAATATTTCAGGGGAACAGGTATCTAAAACTAATAAAACGTTGAAATATTCTATCGTGACGGCTGGCTATTATTGGCCCAGAGTTATCCTAAAAAGGTTACTGACAAAATGAAACCTATGTAAAATCATTGCTGGATTAATAAGCAATACAAGAAATATCATTTCGTTAAATATTTCAGGGGAACAGGTATCTAAAACTAATAAAACGTTGAAATATTCTATCGTGACGGCTGGCTATTATTGGCCCAGAGTTATCCTAAAAAGGTTACGGACAAAATGAAACCTATGTAAAATCATTGCTGGATTAATAAGCAATACAAGAAATATCATTTCGTTAAATATTTCAGGGGAACAGGTATCTAAAACTAATAAAACGTTGAAATATTCTATCGTGACGGCTGGCTATTATTGGCCCAGAGTTATCCTAAAAAGGTTACTGACAAAATGAAACCTATGTAAAATCATTGCTGGATTAATAAGCAATACAAGAAATATCATTTCGTTAAATATTTCAGGGGAACAGGTATCTAAAACTAATAAAACGTTGAAATATTCTATCGTGACGGCTGGCTATTATTGGCCCAGAGTTATCCTAAAAAGGTTACTGACAAAATGAAACCTATGTAAAATCATTGCTGGATTAATAAGCAATACAAGAAATATCATTTCGTTAAATATTTCAGGGGAACAGGTATCTAAAACTAATAAAACGTTGAAATATTCTATCGTGACGGCTGGCTATTATTGGCCCAGAGTTATCCTAAAAAGGTTACTGACAAAATGAAACCTATGTAAAATCATTGCTGGATTAATAAGCAATACAAGAAATATCATTTCGTTAAATATTTCAGGGGAACAGGTATCTAAAACTAATAAAACGTTGAAATATTCTATCGTGACGGCTGGCTATTATTGGCCCAGAGTTATCATAAAAAGGTTACTGACAAAATGAAACCTATGTAAAATCATTGCTGGATTAATAAGCAATACAAGAAATATCATTTCGTTAAATATTTCAGGGGAACAGGTATCTAAAACTAATAAAACGTTGAAATATTCTATCGTGACGGCTGGCTATTATTGGCCCAGAGTTATCCTAAAAAGGTTACTGACAAAATGAAACCTATGTAAAATCATTGCTGGATTAATAAGCAATACAAGAAATATCATTTCGTTAAATATTTCAGGGGAACAGGTATCTAAAACTAATAAAACGTTGAAATATTCTATCGTGACGGCTGGCTATTATTGGCCCAGAGTTATCCTAAAAAGGTTACTGACAAAATGAAACCTATGTAAAATCATTGCTGGATTAATAAGCAATACAAGAAATATCATTTCGTTAAATATTTCAGGGGAACAGGTATCTAAAACTAATAAAACGTTGAAATATTCTATCGTGACGGCTGGCTATTATTGGCCCAGAGTTATCCTAAAAAGGTTACTGACAAAATGAAACCTATGTAAAATCATTGCTGGATTAATAAGCAATACAAGAAATATCATTTCGTTAAATATTTCAGGGGAACAGGTATCTAAAACTAATAAAACGTTGAAATATTCTATCGTGACGGCTGGCTATTATTGGCCCAGAGTTATCCTAAAAAGGTTACTGACAAAATGAAACCTATGTAAAATCATTGCTGGATTAATAAGCAATACAAGAAATATCATTTCGTTAAATATTTCAGGGGAACAGGTATCTAAAACTAATAAAACGTTGAAATATTCTATCGTGACGGCTGGCTATTATTGGCCCAGAGTTATCCTAAAAAGGTTACTGACAAAATGAAACCTATGTAAAATCATTGCTGGATTAATAAGCAATACAAGAAATATCATTTCGTTAAATATTTCAGGGGAACAGGTATCTAAAACTAATAAAACGTTGAAATATTCTATCGTGACGGCTGGCTATTATTGGCCCAGAGTTATCCTAAAAAGGTTACTGACAAAATGAAACCTATGTAAAATCATTGCTGGATTAATAACCAATACAAGAAATATCATTTCGTTAAATATTTCAGGGGAACAGGTATCTAAAACTAATAAAACGTTGAAATATTCTATCGTGACGGCTGGCTATTATTGGCCCAGAGTTATCCTAAAAAGGTTACTGACAAAATGAAACCTATGTAAAATCATTGCTGGATTAATAAGCAATACAAGAAATATCATTTCGTTAAATATTTCAGGGGAACAGGTATCTAAAACTAATAAAACGTTGAAATATTCTATCGTGACGGCTGGCTATTATTGGCCCAGAGTTATCCTAAAAAGGTTACTGACAAAATGAAACCTATGTAAAATCATTGCTGGATTAATAAGCAATACAAGAAATATCATTTCGTTAAATATTTCAGGGGAACAGGTATCTAAAACTAATAAAACGTTGAAATATTCTATCGTGACGGCTGGCTATTATTGGCCCAGAGTTATCCTAAAAAGGTTACTGACAAAATGAAACCTATGTAAAATCATTGCTGGATTAATAAGCAATACAAGAAATATCATTTCGTTAAATATTTCAGGGGAACAGGTATCTAAAACTAATAAAACGTTGAAATATTCTATCGTGACGGCTGGCTATTATTGGCCCAGAGTTATCCTAAAAAGGTTACTGACAAAATGAAACCTATGTAAAATCATTGCTGGATTAATAAGCAATACAAGAAATATCATTTCGTTAAATATTTCAGGGGAACAGGTATCTAAAACTAATAAAACGTTGAAATATTCTATCGTGACGGCTGGCTATTATTGGCCCAGAGTTATCCTAAAAAGGTTACTGACAAAATGAAACCTATGTAAAATCATTGCTGGATTAATAAGCAATACAAGAAATATCATTTCGTTAAATATTTCAGGGGAACAGGTATCTAAAACTAATAAAACGTTGAAATATTCTATCGTGACGGCTGGCTATTATTGGCCCAGAGTTATCCTAAAAAGGTTACTGACAAAATGAAACCTATGTAAAATCATTGCTGGATTAATAACCAATACAAGAAATATCATTTCGTTAAATATTTCAGGGGAACAGGTATCTAAAACTAATAAAACGTTGAAATATTCTATCGTGTATGTATGTGCGTCTGTGTGTGTGTGTGTGTGTGTGTGTGTGTGTGTGACAAAAGTTCCGGATCCCATAACTTCAATACCACGATTCCAAAAATTATATTTTTTTCGTATTCCTTAAGTTTACATCCAGAAGAACAAGTAATTAGATTTTGGTTATTTCTGGTGAACCGGAAGTATCCTCATTTGAAGATTTAACAGTTAAATTTGATTTATTGACATTTAACGTTATTATAACTTAAAGAATATATTATTCTCTATACGATTTGATTACATTTTATACTTCATATTCAATAGTTACAGAGTTAAAGAATTTTAAAGAAATTCAATTTTATAATTCAGCCAGCTATGCTAAACATGGAAACTACTATTATATTCATATAATTCAAATTGACAGATGTCAGTATGAGTATAAAGTGGCAGAGATGAGGATGTTGAAGTAGATGTTGGGGAAACACGGAAAGATACGGTAAGAAAATAACTCTAGTATTACAAGTTTCTAGAAAGATACAAGAAATATGATTACATTGGTTTAAAAATGTCATGAGGAGAAATGAAGAATTATATTTGAACAAGAATGAGTAGTTTATTAATAGGGGGTTGAAGAAATAGAGGAAGACCAAAGATAAGATGGAAGGACTGTATTTCGGAAGACTTGAGAGAAAATTAACTGAATGAGAACGACACGCAAAAATAGGGCCCCCCTAACGAATGGGAAAAGCTAAAGAGGAAGATGTCAGTGTCAAGTGCAATTTAAAGAGTTTGTTTATGAAATAATTTTACTGAAAATTTAGAATCTTTTGCAAGAAAAATTATGTATGGAATTTATACATTATACACAGGATTGACGGAAAGTATTGTGCTGGCCACAACAGATTTTTTTAATGTATAAAATATTTGTTGAGTCGAGAAGGATCAGTTCGTAATTTCGTTGAGTATAGAGTAAGGCCTTGGTGATCCAGATTTTTAATATTCTTTATTTATTTCAGAACATCGGACGTTTCGAACCAAAGTGGTTCATCTTCAGCATTAATAAAATTTGTATGGAAAAATTCAACGTCGGTTAACATTTTGTCATAACTATTAGCGAACATTATGACAAAATGTTCGAAACGTCCGATGTTCTGAAATAAATAAAGAATATTAAAAATCTGGATCACCAAGGCCTTACTCTATACTCTACGGTATAAAATATTTATTGAGAATATCTAATTTCACCCTCTAAGATAATATATATTTAAAAATTTCACTATGTTACAGTACTTAATAAATATTAATGATATATTTATTTATTTCCTTTGTGAATTATTATTGACATTTCATTGTGAATAGTATAATAATCGTTTCTGTCGTAATAAAGGGTTGTAACAATAGTAGTAATGAAATATCCTTCCCATATGTTCCAGACAATAACTTAACCAAATATAACATCCACTTGATACTAGAATATCTGGTGTGCAATAATCATTTGTAGTCATTTAGCAATGTTATCTCCCTACAACAATTGCTATCTGTACTCGCGGCGGCGGCATTCACGGTTGGGTTGGGAGGATAGTGCGACGCAACATCATTACTACGTTCCCAGCCGCTCTAATGTATTGCACGACCGTCGAACACTGCCAAAACAACGTGCATATGCTCCCAACAACATACAAGATCATGTACCAATTCATAATCACAAGCGCGAAACTCTTTCTCGCTTCATAAAGTTCAGTCCAGTTGATTCTGTTTATAGTGTAGTCAAATATTATTTCGTGAATTTAAATTTTTGATTCCCATTAAAGATGTCTCATTTATGATTCTTCGGTTTTATATTTGAAGAGCCAGAATAAAAATGAGTATCAATTTTCTAGAATTGAGCCTTGAGGAACTCCTGAAAAGGCGATGAAATTTGCAGATTTGCAGTCAACATATTGCACCCTGTTGCTCAAATATGATCTAAGTAATAGGTGTAAGTTATCAGAGAGTCAGTCAGAGTTGAAATTTTTTGATCGGATCACTCTGACTGATCGGAGTGTGTTAACGAACGCGTTAGATTAACCCGATTGACTTTATGAACGCATCAGATTACATCAGATAAATTCGATGTGGACACCACACGACTTCCTTATACGATTATTAAACTATACATATTTTTTTAATAACTAAATTACAAAATATTGACAGGCTTAAGCCAAGCCCGAGAAATATTTTGATATAGAACAAAAAATAATTCATTTACTACTATCATTCTTAAATTAACATTAATCTAACCCGGTTCTTTTTAAAGAGAGTTTTGATTACAACAAATAAATATTTGATTACAACAATGAATATGACTAATTTCACAATAAAAATATAATATTTGTTATTGTAGGAATCATAAAATTGCACGCATTTAACGTAATTTGACATGAACATTTTTTTTGTCCTAATCCATAGCAAGATTTATTACAAAAACAAAAAAGTATATAATTTTTAAATTTACATATCTCGCTTATACACAGGGCTAATTTAATAATACTTAATGTGCTAGACGCAGAAATTAATTCTCTAAATTTTATTTATTTGAAGCATTTATTTCTCAAATCAAAATTAAATCATTTTATTCAAGAAAAACTGTTAACAACTTCAAGTAATATACCACTTCCGGTTAGCCTATTTTAACCAAAATCTATTATGTTATTTCGATTGACATAAAAGTCTTGTATACCAAATTTGAAAAGTTTTGGATTATATTTTAAAACAGTTTTTCATTAAAATCTATTATAGGCTTCATGTAAAGTGCCACTTCAGGAAATTGTGTAATAACCAGAAAGGGAAGTGCACAACTAGATGTTATAGCAGTCCTGATTACAAATTTCAACTTTCTACGGCTTACCGTTTTTGAGTTATGCGAGATACGTACGTACGTACGGACGTACGTACAGACGTCACGACGAAATTAGTCAAAATGGATTCAGGGATGATCAAAATGGATATTTCCGCTGAAATCTGAAATCTGAAAACCGAAATTTTTTGCGATTACAATACTTCCTTTACTTACGTACAAGGAAGTAAAAATTAAAGAAATGATTCTCCCTTTTATATTTGTTACAATTGACTTCAGAAACTTTCCGTAATCCTTTCCCAGTAATATAGTCCAATTACCATCTACCTATGGAGTGTGGAATTAAGACAGCAATTGGGCAAAGTTTTCGCACCTTTGCAACTTTACCTATCTGGTTATGAAGTTGGACGGGAATGTGGGTCGTTAGAAGTTCTTCCCCGTGTTGACAATCTCAAGTCACGCACTAAGGCAAGGCCCGACTACGGCCCACGCATTGGAAAGATTGGCGGCATATTTCACCAATATGCCCCCATACGAACAAGGAATTTCAATGCACAAGTGTCGCACTTTTTAACAAAGAGGATAACATGAAAGTTGGAAATAAAGTTTGGTTATTGTCCGTCAAAGAATAAAACAAGAACATATATATTTATTATTAACATACATGTATATTTTTTATAAATAAATTTCAATAATTTTTAAAATAAACCTCTTACAAGCATTAAATTTTGAGATACTTTTATTTTAACGGAATGCACAGAGTTAGAAATCCAGAAAAGCTCTACCCAGGGATATACGAGTACTTTATTTACCATTGCAATATACTTATACGACTGTATTAAAATAAAGACTCTAATGGATCTTTTACACTCCACAAGAAATGCGCACATTTACTGATCAATAAATCAATCAATTTATTTTAAAAGCTTTGGCTGCTAACACGTACCTATCAAATATTTATTTACCTATCTTTATTAGAAGAAAATATATACTAACTCCTTTTAGTCGGTACAATACTAACATAAAAAAATTGTTGTGGCTACCACATTACCTCTCGCGCCCTTTCCATTGTGGTATATTTAACATCTCTTGAACACACAAAAAGAAAATCTTTGGGTGTGCCAAACTGCACTTGGTAATAATGATAAAAAATAACGAAAATCTTATTGCAAAAATTATATCTTTCTCTTTCCAATTATCATCCAAATTTTAATTTTCATAATCCGTGTAATTTTTCCTAAATATACGGCAAAGCTAATGAAATTTTTATCAAAAATTAGATAACCCAATTAGCCCAGAGTAGGGGTAGAAAAAAAGAAATGAAATTTTGTGAGTGAGGCGTTATTGATTGTATGACATTCACCCTGTCGCGATGCTCGTTAGCCAGCAATGATAAGCAACTATAGCCGGACGCTTAGGATACTTCATTACCATGGAGGATTTAATTGTGATGTATGAGGAAAACTTTATTATTTAATTAAAAGCTGTGTTGCACTTAAGCAGAGTGCGATACCATCTATTTTAAACGAAGCATGAACATTTTTACGGCGACATTGAAAGATTGGATTCCTAATTAAATTTATATTTTACATTACGATATTATAACCATTCGAGGGCTGTAAACTGTTGAAAAGAAAATTAAATGCATTAAAATAGTTTAATGTTTGCTGAAGGCAACACGCAATATTGGTCATACACATTCAACATGGGGAAACAGATTTCCGAGCAGTTTGCTCGCTTAATTATTTTAGAAATTTGGATTATTGTAGTCATACCGGGTCGTTATTAAATAACGAATCATGTTTGATACTCCAAAATTCTGGAGTACATTGAGATGACGATTTAAAATTGCCATCTCTTGCAGACAAACGGTTTTAAAGTATTCCTAAGAAATTTCAAACAAGTAAATAGCTGTCAGTGTTTTTTTCTGGGAGGTACATACATTATATTATTTCTTATTGTATTAATAGTTAAATAATTAAAATTATAGGTATATTACATATACCCTTCAAAAATACTGTCAATCCTGACAATTAATTGAAAACATTTCGAAAAATTAGAAGAGGACAAAATTTCTTCATATAATGAATTTAAAATTAATGAATCTAAATATAAAGAATAGATGTAAGTAGAATTTTTGGTGTAGAGTGTAAGTACTCAAGAAATGTTAAATACAATAGAGCACCAGCAGTCATGTGACTTTGTTGGCCCTGACAAGCAGATATGAGGGCCCGTGTCAGAATGATAGCTATTAATTATATACATAGATGTCAAATATCATAATTGTTCATTCTAAATTTAGTGATTTTCCAATTCCATGTGGTTTATTTTCTTTGACAAGTAAATTCAACACTCCTGGTAACAAATTAACTAGGTGAATTTAGAAAATCTTGAAATTTTTATTGAAAAATTGTAACATTTGACATCTATGTACATAATTACTTCCTATCATTCTGTCACGGGCCCCTATATCTGCTTGTGAAGGCCAACAATGTCATATAACTGCTCGCGCCCTATTATATTTAACATTTCTTGTATACCTATGCCTCTGTGGTTACTAACTGTTTTTCTGATTCTTTATGAATATTCATCGATGTTGGGCCTTTTTTGTGCAGGTATTTGCCCACTACCAATCTAGTAAATTCAATTAGTGTTGTCTTCCTGCTGATATAGTATCTTTATCAGCAGGAAAAATGATTTGCGCAGGAGACATTTGCATTTGGCAATGAAATTATCTGGGTATCAGTGACAGTAATTACCCCTAGAGGGAATGCACATCAGTGGCGTACAGCGGGGTTGATTTACAGGGGTGTTAGGTTGCTTCGGGCCATGGTTGCTTCCACCACACGTCAAACGGGCAGGAATTCAGACAGATACACACAATACTACCGATGCGATTCAATGCGATTATTTAGATGACTGGCAATGCAATTACTGGAGGGAGATAGTGTTAGTTTAGTTAGCTTGTTACGAATAACAAAATAGCCAAAAGAAGGATAATATTAGACATAGGATAAACGTAAAGGTTGGAATAAAGGAAGGGAACGTAATAGTAGATACATGGTGATTGAAAAACTAGGACAGATAGCTATTTTTTTATTAGTAATTGTCGACCTATACTTTAAATTACAAATATAGGAATTTCCTAGAACAATGGTGTACAGATGATCATATGATTCCGTTTCGATGATGTCACCAAGAATTTTTACGCAAGATATTTCGGACTATTTTCCAAATTTGAGAGAAAATGAATGTGTGCTCTTTGAATTTTTTGTACGATGTGCAAAAAATAATGTTTAGTACGAATGTATTTTGTGCACATGATATATTACTTGTTAGAGACCCTGAAAAAAAAATTATCCTTCATGAGACTCTTTGTCCTGGTTTACGGATTCAAAACTAGAGTCAGGAGAAATTGGAGTGGGTTTATTTGGTCCAGGTTACCAAATAAAGGAATCCACAGGCATCAGTCCCGCCATATTTCAAGCAGAGATCTACGCAATAAATCTCTGTGCTCAAATAAACCTAGAGTTCTAGGCAATGAAAAAGCAGATGAGCTCGCTAGAAAGGGAGCTAAACTACCGTTTTACAGACCTGAATCTTCTTGTGGCCTCTTGAAAAGCCATATAAAGAAGGAAATCAAAAAGAGACATCCCGGGCCTTAGTCAGTCGAAGAAATTCATTTCACCCTCATCGACAAACGTCAAAGAGCTATTAGCTCGCAGCAAGAAGGACCTTAGAACTATGACAGGTATCTTTATTGATCATTGTCCCCTGAAATACCATCTATGTAAGATTGGTACAACTGAAAACAATATCTGTCGACTCTTTGAAAAGGACAAAGAAACTTCGGAACACATTGTATGTGAATGTCCAGTTGTGGCCGTAAATCGACTTAACCATCTTGGTAAAAGGTACCTCGCGGCAAATGAGATCGGGAAACTGATTCTTGGAACAGTAATTGGCTTCATAAAAACTCTGGAACTACTTCCAGAATACTAAGATAGGGCCATGTTACAACATAACTTGCAGGGTACAGTGACAAAAGCGGTTTGCGCTTAAAGCCCTCAACTTAATGAATGAATCTTGTACAGAGCCAACTGATGACGTCAAAAATTCAAAGTTATTAAATAGTCTAAAATGTATATAAATACAAGATAAATGATTATACAAAACTACGTTAATTGATAGTGCGTTTTGTCGGTAAAAATATAAAAATATACTGTTTTTGACCAATGAAAAACAGGCAAATTTATTACTAAAAAGAATAACTTCTGCCCGATGGTCGAAAGGATATGGTGTTATTTATCGAAGGAAATCTTTATTTATTGCCTTGCCAGCCCAATTTGTGTGTGATCTGTAGTTGTCTGGTCCTGATAACGAATTATGAGGGCAGTGCAGGTCCTCCGGGACTCTGGCAGTCCTCACCGTCACTCAAATTCAAGCCGAGGATCCAATTAACTGGTGCATGACACGATCATATCCTCTGACAATTTGCCAGGCCCCTGGGTAAACGTTAATATATTTACGATTATACTATTGTAATTGGCAAGATATCAAAGCTCAATAAGCCTATGAACATCAGTACAGACAACAGACTATACATTTTCACTGGGAACTAATCGAGACGGACAGAAAAAATAAAATTACTTCATAATAAACATTCACTTTAACAATTTAAAGTAAATGTTATGTTCGTTTTTATAATATAAATAAAGTAGTCTTGTAATTTTAAATAGTCTTAAAGTGAGCTTGATTATTAAAACACCCCTAAGTACTAAGTCTTTATTGACCGTATTTGTAATTGGTCTTTTTTCCTCATATGATTTAATTAAAAGCAAATGAGGAATAATAAATGCTGCGTTACTGTGACAGGATAAATCTACGTAATGAAATCTTGTGGTCCAGAAAATAATAAACGCTTGATTTTTCAACAAACCATTCCCGGCTAATGTGAAAGAAATGAGTTTCGGAGAAACAATATTAATATTTTTGTCAGCGCACTTGCTGTTGATGGAACGGAAATTATTACATGCTGACAAACGCGGAGCATTCCCCGAAAAAATATGACCATACACATACAATAAAAAAAAATACTTAGCTTAGTCATCATCTACTGCTCTATGAATGTGTGAAGGTTCAGATTATGATGAATCCATCCAGGAATTGAAGTTTGTTTCTTTATCGTTGTCGATGCGCGTAAAGGGCTAGTGGTAGTGAAAGCATAGCATGTGCTTCTGACCGGGTTGGGTAACATCTGGTGTGACTCGTTGTCAAAGTTTTACACCATCCAACCACCCTTATGGAAATGGGGGAAACTTATTTTCTATTTACAAATATAGAAATAAAGTTTCTCGCAGCGAAAGGGACAGCGTTGAATTGGAATTGGAACAGTGTTTGATAAAGTTTAAACATTGGAAAATATGCAAATTTAAGGAAATTATAATTAAACTAAAATAAATAATCATCACGCTTTGCATTTTATTAATAGGTGACAGTGACAAGTTCCAAGATCACTGATGGATGTTTTTCGTGTAATGTTTATTCCATTAATGTTTCCCAGCCAAGTTCAAAAAATTTTTCCCGGGTCAATCTTGTGGTATGCAGTCTGGCGTTATCCTGTAAGAATATTAATTTCTTTCGATTGACTAAAGAAGGCTGTTTTTGGACGAGTGTTGCTTGTAATCGCTGAAGCTGTTCACAATACAAGTTCGCAGTAATGGTTTGAACCCTTTTCAAAAACTCATAATGGGCTATTCCAGTTTCTGTCCACCAAACACAATAAAATCTTGTGTGGGAATAAGGAAGCCTTGGGAGTGTGTGGTACCGAATCAGTAGGCGACAACCAATGATACGAACACTTAGAATTTGAGGACAATATCCACTTTTCGTCGCAGGTTAACAACCGATCAAGAAATGGTACATTATCGTTGCGTGAAATGTTTGCCGAGCAAATGATAAGACGATTTAATTTGTTATCATTTAAAAATTCATGTGGGACCCATTTTCTTAACTTCTACGTCTTTCCTAGCTGATGAAAGTGCAAACGAATAGTTTCATCACTCACATTGAACCTTTTTGCAAGCTATAGGCACGTTGTATAGGAATTCGCCTCCACAATCTGTTGAAGAACTTCGTTGTTAATGTTCTTCGGTCTCTCAGAACGGGCATCATCGGTCAAGAAGAAAATTTCTTGAACCACTTCTGTGTTGTTCGATCTCTTACGGTATCATCTCCGAATGCGGTACATATTTGCAGCTTTGGTACTAAGTTTTGGACTCATAGAGTAAAAAACCTCGAATTAAAGTTATATTCGTTGTCATTTTCAACTATTCAAATTAGGAATTAAACAATTGTTACCAAATGTGTATGTATCCGACAAAAGAAGGATTCATATTAAAGTAGATGACAGATAACAAACAAGTGCTATCGATCAACAGCTTAAAAAATATTCATGACACTCTGCTGGATACAAAAATCGCACAAACTTATTTGGTTGTCTGATATATAGACTTAATTAGTCCTAAATAAATTAAGAAAGTGTGAAAAGATAATGTCAGCCACATGGATTTGAACCATGGACCACTACTTTGCCGGAGTAACGCTCTACCAACTGAGCTATGGCCAACCTATCCAATGGCTGACATTATCGTCCACTTTAGCCGCTGGAGAATACAGTTTGTGTCACGTTGTATGATGTGGGGTTGGATAACCACTACATTTAAACATCATTGTGAACATGTCAGAAATTACTCATGGCCCTATCGGTCCAGTTTTTGAAATTAACGTAGAGTTAACAGTCTATATTTTTTTTAATTTGTCCTCTTAAACATAAATATTCTTCAGTTCATCCGACTGAACCTAGTACCTGGGTTCCGGACTAGAGCTGTAGCTCAGAGCGGCTTGGTCGAGCTCTGAGAAGAACGTTTGAGTCGTGGAGTTGTACCGCCGAATTTCTAAGTCGAGTTTGGGTGATTGAAATTCACCACTCGCAGAACTAAACCTTATGTAGAGGAGTCCGTTTGACCTTTATCTTTTATTAGATAATTGCATATTTACTTACCGCCGTTAGAGACTGTGCTATTGCCGTTTCGCGGGAGCACAGTTCCCTTGTAGATTAAACTCAGTCCGTCACAGTTTTCACAAAGGGTTTCATTCTTTATTTATTTATTTGTTACATTTTAATTTTACATACGTTGGGAATAATAAACTAGTTGGTTGAGTTAACTACGTGCTTTTCTGAGACAAACCCTAACCAACCTCCGCAGATAGCTATCCAGCAATCCTCCCTCTCTTTCAGCATCCGCCGACAAAGGCGCCCGAGCAACCCGAACCTTGCTGGCAGAGAGGACAAGATGGCGCCCGAATAGGGACCGACGTCACAAATCCCTGATTATGATTCATTTGGAATCGAAACGTCGGAATGTTAAATAAATGAAATCCTAATAAATATTTTTCACCAGACTGTAACTCCAATTATTTATCTATAACCTCTACATCATACCAACAGTCAAAAAATACCCAAGAAATTTATAAATATTATCTTCAAGATAATTTTTATCGAACATTAAATTCCAGTAACCGTCAATTGGTAGCGAAGCGGAGTGATTGGCTATCTTTCAGTTAGTAAAACCCTCCTCCAATCTTGTTATCTTTAAACAGCAAGGGATCCGCTGGAAACTGGGCTATCTTCTTTAGCACCACCATTAGTCATCGGCTAACACCGATGTGCAGCTAAACAGCGAGTTCCATCAGTAATTGTCACGAAAATGGACGGAAATTAGACTGATGACTTCAATTAATGCTCATAAAATGGATCATCATTCATTCAAATATTGCAGAATGAAATGCGAAAGAACAACACTTGTTTCTCTCATCCGAAACATGAAACAGGATTGGGATTTTGCAGGGCCCTGACATCAAACGATTCAGAAGGCAAGATTCTAAATATTTTCCATCGTAAATTTACTCATATTAATACTTTAATAAAATAAGAAAATTCAATATACGTATTAAACTGTTTGCAATAACATGGAGGCAGCACTTATACGGGATATTAAATAATTATGTAATATGGAACTAATTAATAATTAACTAGCTAACTACATAATTTTAACTTACTTTATCGCTAATAAACTTTCACATTAATGATTTACAAACATATATTTATTTTGCTGAACATTTATGCGCACAACTAATATTTTTTTTTCCATTTCAATTTATTGAACGGCTGATAATGAAACGAAAAGGCTATTTTTTATATGGAATTCGAACTTACAACCTACACACACATTTTTTTGAAAATAAACACAATTTTTTAATTAAAAACTTTAAAAAAATCATGTATTATAAAATAAATAATAAATATATATTTCATCACGGCATTTTACCCATTGCTGGGTGTGCCAATCTGCTTCGTACACAGATATCGGTAATGATGGAATATTGCTGGCGTGGAGAGTGCGCCACAGGGGTCAATTTTGTGCCATTAAAATGCGATGTAATTTTTGGCGTCGGTCGGGATCGAACCCGGGTCCCCAGATTCGCGACCAGACACTCAGGCACACGGCCACGAGACCCCATAAAATAGGTTCTAAATTAAAATTCTTGGAAGCTTTTGAAATAGATAAAGCCATTAAACGTAATGTGGAACTTATAAATGACCAGAATATATCCGCCACTCAGAAATATTGGTATCTTAAGCCTGTTACCTTCCGTCACCTTTAGGTAAGGAAGATATTGTCTAGGGCTCAAAAAATTTACTATTTTTAAGATGATGTCTGTATGTGTATATATATATATATATATATATATATATATATATATATATATATGTATATATATATATATATATATATATATATATATATATATATATGTGTGTGTGTGTGTGTGTGTGTGTGTGTGTGTGTGCGTGTGTGTGTATGTGATGATCGTTTCGGATCGCATACCTCGAATACCACGATTCCAAAAATTATATTTTTTTCGTATTTCTTAAGTTTAGATTCATATGCAGACATGATTAAATTTTGGTATCCTCATTTTCAATTTTTAAGCAATAAAAACATTTATTGTCTTTTATTATTAATAAACTTGAAAGAATGTATTATTCTCTATACGACTAGTCTGCATTGTATACTTCATATTCAATAGATATAGAATTAAAAAATTATAAAGAATTTTATAAATCAGCCAGCTGTGCTAACCATAGAAACTGTTAATATATTCAGATAATTCAAATTGACAGATATCAGTGTCAATGAAAAAAAAATGAATATGGCAGAGATGATAAGATAGATTTTGGAAAGACAGGGAAAGATATGGTATGGAATGATAGGTAAGGAAAATGGCTCGAGTAATAAAGTTTCTAGAAAGATACAAGAGAGACGATTACATTCTCTATATTTTCTATGCTTCTGAATATGTCTGTTTTTACGTCTATGTCATTGTTGACATGTAATCATTGTCGACGTAAAGTAAACAATTTATGTTAAAACTTATGCGACATACGTTATCCTTTTGTAGTGTGTGACCTTTCGAATGCAAAAATGTGTCCCTCATTGAAAATGTGCGTTGTTTTGATTATTCGCTGGTGTGGCAGTATGTAAATGAAGGGTGTCGTGTAGTATAAGGGAGTTTAATGGAAAATTCAACATGTATTATTTATCCTGATCTGATTAAAAAGCTTGTTTGATTTCAGCTGTTGGAACACACGGTTATTGTTTGGAATGGAATTCGTAAATTAGCTCGAGCCCACTGGACCTACATTGCCTTCCCTAATTTCATTTACACATTTGTAAATTCTATCCCAGTCCCAAATGTCTACTTCGTCCGCGTTACACGCAATTACCAAGAAAGGAACGCTGAAACAACAACACAATATGATAGATGGGACGATTCATTATTTCCAAATTAGAACATATCAGTTGTCTCAACTCCTTTAGCAAATATATTACACATTATGATATTCGTGTGAACCCTTTGGATTCCAAAAAAATCATACTTGACAGCTAGACACGTTTCACAAGATTTCAGTTTATGAATCAATCTCTCGGTCATTTATCAGAGACTGGAGCACTTAACCAGAACCACAGATGCTTTTCGCTCTTATTGGAACTCATCAGAATGGAGCACGGAAGCCTCTAGGAGGCAATAACTAGGTTGAGTGGACGGCTGATAAACCATCCATGATGATATGATGACTGTGGAAGCAACTAACCATATACAGAGACATCTATAGAGAACACTGCAGCAACAAATAATAATAAATTTACATAGTCCTTCTATTAATAATGTCAGGCCGCTAAAAATTTATAAAAATAATAATACATTTTTTATTGCAAGTAATTTGTTGACTCGAATATTAATAGTAGTAAAAAATCTGTTGTGGCCAGCACAATATACCTCTCGCCACTTCCGTTTTTGGTTACACAAGTATAGGACGCGAGCAGTCATGTGACATTGTTGGCCTTGACAAGCAGATATGGGGGCCCATGCAGAATGATAGCTAGTAATTATGTACATAGATGTCAAATGTCAGAATTTTTCATTAAAAATTTCAAGATTTCCTAAATTCACGTAGTTATTTTGTGACCAGAAGTGTCGAGGAAAATAAACCACAAGGAATTGGAAAGTCACTAAATTTAGAATGAAAAATTATATTTGACATCTATGTACATAATTACTAGCTATAATTGTGACACGGGCCCCCATATCTGCTTGTCAAGGCCAAAAAAGACATTGCTTCTCGCGTCCTATTATAATGAATATTTCGTGTATACCTACATTCTACACCAACAATTCTACTTATATCCATTCCTTATATTTAGATTGTTTAATTATAAAATTCAGATAGAGAATTTACTCTTCTTTAATACTGACAAGAATTAAAAAAATCAAAAAATAATATTTAGAAACATTGAAAAAAACGTAGTTAAACAGATATTAAGTATTATAGTTTTTGAGAAATCGTCCTTCCAACATCCTGACGCACACACACATACACATACATCCACACACACACACACACACACACACACACACACACACACACACACACACACACACACAGAAATCATCGTAAAAATATTAAAATCGGATGGTAGGAACCTTTTAAAACGATCTTATTCATTAAAATCTGGAAATGCGATTTTTAGCATGAATCTAATACCTCTCTTAGCGACAGGTTAAAATATATCTATAACTAGTTTACTCTCACTTTTGAATAGAATATGTATTTATTTCTTTATCAGTAAAATTGTCACTTACTGCCTTTCATATTCGTAACATATTCTCGCGTCAGTTGTTCTAACCAACCCCTAATTTGTGCAATCCCGTCACACAGCAGATTTTTCAGTGACGAAATCCTCCCTCAACTTGTGGTGATTATTGATTTCTAAGCGAGAAACTGAAAACTAGACTGGACAATGAAATTGAGATTTTAGCACGAAGCAGGACAACCGCTTCACCATTGGGAATAACCCGGATAAACACGGATGTGTAGGATTAAATAACAAAAATTTCGACTAGGTTTCGCACTAAAACTATTCCAATACACAAAGGGATTGAAGACAATGAATTTGTGGACTGGTGGGACAGGTTTGGTAAATGGATTTGATTCACAGTATTTTCTAGACTATTTAATAAATATATTTACTGGAGCTTGTATTCCGGAAATTTCTCTTTCACGTCAATGAAAACCATGTAGGCCTTGTATAGCTCTGAGTTGTTTTCTATATTATGTCCACAAAACGTTCTGAGAAACGTAGAATTATTTAAGAGTTTGAGTATGTTCTTTACACAATTACAAGTCGTATGGACACAAACATTGACAAAATATCGCGAAGTCAGCTCGTGTGACAATGACAGTAAATAGTACGCTAAGCAGCACCGATGCGAATGACAACATCAGTGTTCAATTAGGCCGTGGCCGAAATCAATTTACGTGAGGTGTGACCCGGCTGATTTCAGTTTGTAATTGGAAAATGCGATGCTATCGTATGTCACGTCGTTTCATGCTTCATCATTGCCACTAGAACACCGCAGACAGACACACTGTAACTAGGAGAGTGGACCCATCACCAATTAATTTGTCGCAGAACACACAAAACAGCGAAGGTAGCTGAAACACAATGTATTTATATCTTCCAAACACATTTAAAAATTGTAACAATGTTAAAATCATATTCTAGAAATCTCAAAAATCATCTAAATGGAATTTAGAATGCTACAAGACGCTTAGTGTGGAATTAATCGTTGAAGCCTGAAGACAGAGCAAAAAACACGTCTGAATTTAAATAGAAAAGTCTGTTGTGGCCAGCACAATACCTCTCGCCATTTTCATTTTACATTGCAAAGAGTGCAAGCAGTTATGTGACTTTGTTAGCCTTGGCAAGCAGATATGGGGGCCCGTGTCAAAATGACAGCTACTAATAATGTACATAGGTGTCACGTATCCATAAGTTTTCATTCAAAACATTATGATTTTCCAAATCCATGTGTTGTTGACAAATATTTTGAAATTTTGAATGAAAAATTATGACAATTGTGACACCTATTTATATAACTACTAGCCGTCATTCAGACACGGATCCTGATCTGCTTCCCAAGGCCAATAAAGTCACATGACTGCTCGTGCCATATAAGTAACGAATTTAACATTTCTTGTACACGCAAATAATTGAAATTGTATTTCTTCTTTCGTTATATGAGAAATTTTGTCCTACTATTCTAATATGTTCAAAATTCTTCAAATTCATTGACAGTATTAGCGATATTTCTTAAGGATATATATAATATTGGCATACCTATAATTTAAATACATATTTAGTTAATAATACAATAGTATATGTACTCGTACCTCCCAGAAAAATCTGATTTTTGACACTGACATTTTGCATTTATCTGTCAATTACAAACATTTAAATATCTCAACTGTTTTTTGGGCAACGAGATTTATTACAACAGATTATTCTATATCTCCAAACCTAGAGAGAATTTAATTTTCTTTAATATTACCAGGAAAAAATTTAAAGTTTTTTTTTTCAAGTATCTGCTACTTCCGGTTGTCCAATTGTTACCAAAATATTTTCAGCTCTTCCTTTTAATGTCCAATTGGTAAATACGTAGTTAAACAAATATTAAGTCTTATAGTTTTTGAATAATAGTCTTTCCAACGTCCCACAAACATACACATACACACACATACACACACATACACACACACACACACACACACACACACACACAGATCATCGTAAAAATGTTAAAATCGGATTGCAAGGACCTTAAAAGATGCTTAATTATTAAAATCTGGATATCCGATTTTTAGCATGAATCCAATACCTTTCTTAGCGAGAGGTAAAAATATGTAGTGAATATGTATTATTGAAACCCTTATTTTGATAAATTAAACTAAAAAATAATTGCACCGTATTTGCCAGTGGCTTAAACTTTCACAAAACTCTAATTTAATAATCCCCTGATCCGTATGTCACTTTCGCTGACTTCTTTTAATCCGTACAATTCCCTCCCTGGATTTGGAGTCCTGGATGAAAAAGGCTGGCAATCGTTGGTGTTCTGTAATCCAGCTTTGCATGGTCGCTGTCCGGTACCGCGCTAAGTGCATTTCGATGTTCCAGCAGAGACAGATGAGCGCTGCGATCGAATAATTGAGATGAATTATTCACCAGAAGGACTAAAAATCTTAGGGGGGCACCAGGTACGGACGCTCATACTAGAACGGCGGACACATTATGCGATTGAATTTAATATATGCTTTTAATAAATTAATAATCGGTGGCTATCAATACTTTTACTTTTTTACTCGAAAATTCAAACAGCATTTATTCTTACTACCAACGTTTCGGTGCACCCTTGCAACTTTTTCCGGGTCTACAACAGTTATACAACAAAAATGTAATACATACAAAAAATCTATTGTGACCAGCACAGTATCTCTAACCACTTTCGTTCTTGGTTATTGTATTTAACATTTCTTGTATATCTACACTCTACACCAAAAATTCTACTTACCTCTATTCTTTATATTTAGATCTTTTAATTTTAAAATCATTCTATGAAAAAATTTTGTCCTCTTCTAATTTTTCGAAATGTTTCCAATTTATTGTCTGGATTGACAGTATTTTTGAAGGATATATGTACTATACCTATAATTTTAAATATTTAACTATTAATACAATAACAAATAATATAATGTATGTACTTCCCAGAAAAAAATCTTCAGTAATGTTTCTGGATTTTTGACACTGACATTTATCTGTCAGTTACAAACATATTTGTGCTGTGAGATTTAATACAACAGATTATTGAAAAATAAATAAATAAATATTTCATCACGGCATATTACCCATTGCTGGGTGTGCCAATCTGCTTCATACACAGATATCGGTAATGATGGAATATTTGTACCGTGCGGGCGCTTACCAGGCGTCACCTCACGGGCACTCATTGCTGGCGTGGAGAGTGCGCCACAGGGGTTAATTTTGTGCCATTAAAATGCGATGTATTATTGTATACCTTATATTTCTTTTTCTCTAAATCTATAAAAGATATAATAAAATAATTATATGTACTCTTCTTTAATACAAGCAAGAACAAAAAATTTCAAAAAATAATATTTAGATGATGTTACTTCTGGTTGTCTAATTATTACCAAAACCTTTTCAGCTCTTCACAGTAATGTCCGATTGCGAAATACGTAGTTCAACAGATATTAAGTATTATAGTTTTGGATAAATCGTCCTTCTAAACGACCCACACACATACACACACGCATACATCCACACACAAATACACACACACAGACATCATCGTAAAAATATTACAATCGGATTGTAGGGACCTTAAAACATGCTTAATCATTAAAATCTGGATATGCGATTTTTAGCATGAATCCAATACCTCTCTTAGCGAGGTAAAAATTGACAACTCACATTTGTCAAAGACAATTGTTATTGCCACTGGATCAATTTACTATGTAAATATGTAAACAACTCGTTAATTTATGGGGGGGATAAAAATGTTAAAATAAATTGAGATTTTGCCACATCTGTATAACCAAAGTGATAACGATATCAGGACCGACGAGTTACAGAATGCTACCCTTAGTCGGGACAGCAGTTGTGTGCGTATATATAACCAGATACTCGAGTATAGGTAAATAAAGTGTGGGATCAGGCAAAGAATGTCTAAATTTAAGCAGCATCCAACGTTTTAAAAACTCTAATTGTGTGACTTGAGGGAACTATTATATCGTATCCCATAATACATATTGTTGTGCGAAATGGAGAAAACTCCAGGCAATATTATTTGTTTTGGAAACTATACCGCATAAAATGTCTTCTTTTATGGAAGCCTTGCATCTTCCATAATCTCCTGTTATCTTCTGCGAATCTCGTTCAAAAGTTTTGTAGTTTGTCATAGAATTCTCCATTGCTAGGTGCAAATAACACAGCCGTTCCCTGAAGCCATTACGTTACAAATTGACAATAAAACTGTACGAGGGGCATATAAATGTGGTTGTTATTAGAATGCAAGAATTCACGAGAGGTTTAAATATTCACACACGACTGGGGTAGGGAGGGGGTTGATGGGGTAAGCAAGTATGTTATGTGTATGTAATATTTACACGTGTCTAGCAATGATTTAGTCGTAGTCGCTGTCGCGGCGAAGGAAGATATGAAGGGCGGCAATAAACCGGTCATTGAAACGTCCACCAGGCGCCGATACAATGCACCACGTGACAGGAATTCCTGTGGCGGAACTTCCGGCACAGTGGCTGCCAAAATGTTCCACCAAAGTTCCCATATTACTTAGGGGTGTGTTAATAAAAAAAAATTGGTTTGAATTGTTAATGAACCAGAAAAAACTGCCAATTTTTTTTTCACACTAGATAATAGTGATTATGCAAGAAATAAAAGTTATTTTAATAAACAATGCATTAATGGTCCGGCAGAATATAAATTTAATCGACAGACGAAATTTCATATACAGTATTAAAAATACGCATGACCACTTCACCGTGCATCTTAATTACTTTAAATCAAACCGTCCACTGCTACCTCTGGGGTCCCACAAGGATCAAACTTGGGCCCAATATTATTCAACCTCTTCATTAATGACGTAGTGGACTGTGTTCAACATTCTCAAATACTTTTATATGCCGATGACATTATAATTAATCCATCAACTCTATAAATGACTGTATTCTAATACAAAACGACATCAACATTTTAAAATGGTCCCAGAACTCAAAATTGTTTTCTAATTACAGCAAATGTAAAATAATGAGTTTATTAAAAAATACGTTTACACTTATCACATGGAAACTAATTCGCTAGAGAAAGTAACTCAGTTTAAGGATCTTGGGATTATATTAAAGAAATTGTCGGTCTTTCTGTAAACAACTACACTAAAAAGCTTGTATTGTGCATTTGTCCGCTCTAAACTAGAATACTGTCTACAAGTCTGGAATCCAATATATCATAAATATGTCTCTAAGATTTAGTCTATCCAGCATAAATTCATCAAATATTATTTTAAAATTCATGGGCAATATCCTAACTTTATCCATGATTATTCTGTTTATTGCCTGAAGTGAACTTGGTGCCATTAAGTAGCCGAAGAAATTTACAATTATCTCTCTACTTATACAAATAAATTAATAATTGTATTGATGACCCAGTTTTGAGCTAATACCATTTCATATTTCACGAGTTACTTCAAGAAATAAAGTATTACATTGTTAAATAGCTAGGACTAATTATGAGTTGAAATCTCTAATAAGACATCTCTGTGTACTATTGACATTGACATATTTAGTGACTCTTTATCTAAATTTAAGAGTATATTAACAAAATAAATAAAAAGGAAAATGTTTTGACTAAAAGAAGACCTTTTAAATACGTCGAACTATCATCACCCGTCAATATTATTATCATTAAGACCATTGTACCTCCAGTTTGGTACGAACTCATTCTAAACATTATATGTAATTCACCCTTTAAAACACGATGACGCCCGATCTGTGAGTACAAGCAGGTTGGCGCACACTAAACAATAAAGTTCTCTATCTTGGGCATCACTGGTGGATGTTAGTGGTCAGTGTTAGTTCCCGCATTGTCCAGCAGTGTCGCCAGTGCTGCGCGTGGACAGGATTCCAATGACCACTTGTCCTGCACGAGTTCCTGTGACCACCAGGACTTCGCTTGTAACCCGGGAAATTGATATGTCAATGACGCTTTCATACTACGGCAATTGAATTATTTTTACCACCAGGCGAATCGATATTTGACCTACGTAGCACAATTGACACAGGAAGAATGTTTTTTTTTTAGATGGTCAATATTTTTAATAAAGGTGAGAGTTCTTTCTTTAGAGGTGTCAGAATCAAACATGGCAATGATGAAACGTTTTGACATTTTGACTTCGCAAATTAAAACTCTTTTCAATGAGAACGAGACAAAAAGTACATGTCAATAAAAATATTCCTTATATTTATGAAGAAAAGACGCAATATATGAAGAAAGTAAATATTTTCCCATTGAGACTGGTTCAATCATGGCGAAATTTTTGTATGACACCGTTTTTATGTAATTTTCTTTAAATAGTTTAAATGTGGTAGATACTATTTCGAAGACTACTACTCCTAGATAAAATATAACTATTGTATTTGTTACATTTCGAAAACATAAATTATGGAATGACGTATCCCCTAGTGCTCGCGAATGGTCAACCATCGGATTCTGCATTGTTTAAGGATAATCCTTGTATTGTGAAACAGCAAGGTGATTAATATTCATGGAATTGTGCGAAATTATCAATTATTGCTTTTGCACAGAACAGTTTATTGTCCACTAATGGAATTACATGTGTTTAAGACTCACAAAGCCATATTGTTGTTTTCATTGCAACAATGATTCTCATTATGCATTATGTTAAAATTAGAGTAAAACGCATTAAACAACAGAAAGCTTTCAGTTGTTTTATTTTTAGTCAATCTCAACTCTCCTTACCTAACAAAAGTTTCCAGAAAAAGTTCGACCTCTGCATCTGTGTCCATCACAAAACCTCTCGCTACTTCCGATTTTGGTTACATAAGTATATATATATATATATATATATATATATATATATATATATACATAGTTAATTTGCCATCAGGAGTGTAGAATGTACTTGTCGAGGAAAATAAAACACATGGAATTGGAAAATCACTAAATTTAGAATAAAAAATTATTATTTATTTTCAGGTACATAATTACTAACTATGAATCTGTCACGGGCCCCCATATTTGCTTGTAAGGCCAACAAATTCACATGACAGCTCGCACCATATTGTATTTAACATTTCTTGTATCTATTCTTTACATTTAGACTTTTTAATTTTAAATTTATTCTATGAAGAAATTTTGTCCTACTCTGCTACTTTTGCGAAATGTTCCAATTCGTTGTCGGAATTGACAGTATTTTTGAAGGGTATATGTAATATACCTATAATTTTAAATATTTAACTATTAATACAATAAGAAATAATATAATGTATGTACTTCCCAGGAAAAAATCTTCAGCAATGTCTTTGGATTTTTGACTGACATTTATGTCAATTACAAACATTTTAATTTCTCAATTGGTTTCCATGACATTATTTGGGCTGTGAGATTTATTACAACGGAGTATTATATACCTTATATTTCTTTATCTCTAAATCTATCAAAGATATAAAATATGTACCAGATAGAGGATTTATTCTTGTTTAGTAATTTAATGTATAATTAGTGACTTTTATACAAGTGTATAATTTGATGTTTCTGTAGATTAGTGTCTTTTTAATCAATTCAATTATTGACGGGCCACTGAAATATCTTTGTCAGATTGATTTATTTGTCCAGCTCCAGTTTAAAAGCATATTAATCGTTATTTACTGTCTTCCACGCAGTGCAGTTTTCATTATACTTCCAAACGACCAAACTAAAAGGTAAATAATGAATGCCGTGGTTAAAGCAAGAACATATGTTTGAAGTTTTCCAGGAGTAAAAGTTTGGAGGATCTCTGGAGAAATCTTTTTGTTCTAGGGAAAGTTTCCTACATTTAGACCGCATTTATTATTAATAAAAGAAAATAATAGTTTGACTAAATTACTAAGAAGTACCATGTAATTTGCATAGACAATATTGTTGCTGTATAACTCTGCATTAACATAATGTTTCTGGAATAATATTGTGGAAGTTTTCTAATATTTTCACAATTAGGAAAGATTATTTTAATATAGGGAGGCTATGCTTTAATACATTTATACACAATAATTGTGTCGAAAAATTATTTACACTAAATGAATGACAAATTATCTTTGTACAGCATTTTGGTATGTCATTTTCAATGTCAGTAACATTATCTTCAGAAGTTGATTAGTTCTATAAAGAGCAAAATCCTTGGATGTGCTTTTCGAGTCGCATAATATAAACAGCATAGCCATATGACATGCTGAAGGATAGACCCACTGTGCGATTTGTTAGTATTAAAGCAAAAAATGAACAAAGATAAACCGATTAGGAGAAGATGAAAAGATAAGACAGAAGGAAAGCTTTTGATCCTGTAATCATCTACCGTGGCTAATGTTATTATTTCTGCCTTTTTTCTTCCGATATTATTTTTATTAGCGAACTAAAACACGACAACTAGGTTATTCTTTTCATTTGGTATTAGAGATAAGGAGATAAAAAAACTGTTAACAACTTTAACTAAATAATATTTACACCTATTATTAATGCAAGATCAAAGTATATCCGATAAGGAAAGCATTGTCTTTGGTCAAAAAATTTGATGGTGAGATTTTAATAAATATTTTTAGGGTCCCTATAATACATTTTTATTATTTTTCCAATGTCGTTTATATACATGTATGTGTGTGTCTGTGTGTGGGTAACAAACATTTCTCCTCCAATACTACACGAAAAAATACCAATGAATTTACTTAAAGTTTTATAATGCTAGGTGTCCGTAGAAAATTGTGCCTTGTGCACGCGTCCATCTTCATCTAATTTACTCATAATTTTGTTAGTTATGAAACAGTTAATTATTAATTGTGGGTAATTTCTCGACTGAGATTATGGATTAAGTATTAACAATTTCTCGAAAGTTCAGTCAAACAACATTTATTCTTACTATACCAACGTTTCTGTGCACCCTTGCACCTTCTTCAGGGTCTACAACAATTATACAACAAAAATGTAATATATACAAAATATCATGGACATTATCACACTTACAGTAAGATTTTACAGATCGTTACAATTCATGTACACAAAATACAATCGTACAAAACATTCAGTTAATTTATTAAACATCGTACAAAAAATTCAAAGAGCATACAAACATCCATTTGCTCTAAAAAAGACAACCGAATAATACGGAAAATAGTCGGAAATATCCTGTGTAAGGATTCTGATGACATCATTGATGCGAACTCCTACTGGTCGTCTGTACACCAATAATAATATAGCACGTTGTAGGAATTTAAATAAAATGTAAGGAAATTAATGGAACTCAGTTTGGCCTGCAATTTGCCTTTTCGTTTTTGAACTTTTCCAATACACCAAAATATACGCTGTTAAGTCCTTGTATATTAGTTCTTGCATTGATGTTATTACAATCATTCCTGATATGTAACATTTCAAGCAACATACGTTTGGAGTAATTATGCTCTGCCTCATCTTGAAATTTTCCAGATCAAAAGTGTGTTTTAGTGTATTGGAATGGTTAGCCAGACATATTTGTTTGACGTGTTGTTCTGTGTTGCATCTGCGATGTTTGCTCATCCGGATCTTCTAGTATCGTTTGGTCGTTCCAACGTATGTGGCTTTACAGTTGTCAGTGGAACAATGAACTTTATAAACCACGTTGGATAAGTTGTTCCGAAACGTTGGTATAGTAAGAATAAATGCTGTTTGACTGAACTTTCGAGCAATTGTTAACATTTAGTTAATTATTAAGTATCTTTAAGTAATTGCATTTTGTTATCAAAAAATATTGAAATTTGTGTCAAAACTTATGCGACAAAATTAACATTCATTGTCTAAAGCTACATAGTTCGTTTGACCAAGACTGGGGGAATGATATATTTAGTCCAAAATTGAATTCTGATAGAATCATCATTTCTACGTCGTTCTTATTCAGCAGATCCCGATATTGGCGAGTGCGTGGAAATTCCGGGATTTATTTTGCAAATAGCGATATGAAAACAGGAGATCAGAGTATAAATCAAGACAGGGGTGGTTATTGCGACCACGTACAGCGTTACAACCCCCAGCCCTACAGTCGTACAACTCCAGAGGGTGAGAGATGACAACTCTATTCCTCGCTTGCTGACTCCACTGCAATGATTCCCAAACTGTATCTGTCGCTGTATTCGAATAACCCTGCTTGATTGATTATAATTCTTGCAAACTGGCAAAATTTATTTTGAAATTACAAGGGCAACTTCCCTGTCAGTAAATGCATATCCTCCACTTGCGAGTTTTCTATGGATTTCCATAAGCCTTCCTAAATAGTTTTTCACAGATTCGCCAGATTTCATTAAAATGTTGAAAAAATCACGCATTAGTTGTAGTATGTGGAGAAGCCCATACTGTGTATGTAGTTCCTTCAAAAAATAACTTTGGGCCAATAATAGCCGCCAAGATATAAATTTTCAACGTTTTACTGTTATTAGGTACCCTGTTCCCCTGAATTATTTAACCAAATGATATTTTTTGTAATGTTTATTAATCTAAAAATAATTTTGCATATTTAAATATCGGGGGCTGTGAGAGTGCTTAAGAAACAATGACATACTTAAGGACATTTAGAATTCAATAACCGCACAAGAAAGGAAAGGAATCGTTAACGACGCATCAAAATACATTAACGAAAGCCGAAGAAAGAATGATTCAGACAATGAAACCCTGTACAGTAATAAACTATTAATTCAATACTATTATACTGTGTAAATGGTTGGAGACAATAGCATTGTTCCAGCCTGTCATTGCTGATAGTTTGTGGCTGTCAGACACATGCGTAGTAATAAAGTACCATTAAAAACCGTTCCAACGATACCAGTGACAAGTTTGCAATTACTTGTTAGGTGTTCCAACGCGTACTGTTCGACTATCACAAACTAGTTGCTGACAGTTAAAACAGTCAGAACTCGATGAATTTAGAATGAAAAATTATGATATTTGGCATCTATGTACATTATTACTAGCTATCATTCTGACACGGGCCCCCATATCTGCTTGTCAAGGCTAACAAAGTCACATGACTGCTCGCGCCCTATTGTATTTAACATTTCTTGTATACCTACACTCTACACCAAAAATTTTACTTATATCTATTCCTTATTTATTTAGATTTTTACCTTCCGTCACCTTTAGGTAAGGAAGGTATTGTCTTTGGTCAAAAAATTCAATGATGAGTTTTTACTGAATAAGCACGTTTTAGGATCCATATAATACGTTTTTACCATTTTTACAATGATGTCTGTATGTATGTGTGTCTTTGTGTCTGTGTATGGGTGTGTGACAAAAGTTCCGAATTCCATAACTTCAATACCACGATTCCAAAAATTATAATTTTTTCGTATTCCTCAAGTTTACATCCAGAAGAACAACTGATTAGATTTTGGTTGTAATTGGTCAACCGGAAGTAGTCTCATTTGAAGTTTTAACAGTTAAATTTGATTTATTGACATTTAACGTTATTATAACTTAAAGAATATATTATTCTCTATACGATTTGATTACAATTTATACTTCATATTCAATAGATACAGAGTTAAAGAATTTTAAAGAAATTAAATTTTATAATTCAGCCAGCTATGCCAAACTTGGGAACTAGTAATATATTCATATAATTCAAATTGACAGATGTCAGTATCAATAAAAAGTAAATTAATGTGACAGATATGAGGATGTTGAAGTAGATATTGGGGAATACACGGAAAGATACGGTAAGAAAATAACTCTAGTGTTACAAGTTTTTAGAAAGATACAAGAAAGACGATTACATTGGTTTGAACATGTCATGAGGAGAAATGAAGAATTATATTGGAACAAGAATGAATAGTTTAGTAATATGACGTTAAAGAAACAGAGGAAGACCAAAGATAAGATGGAAGGACAGTATTGCGGAAGATTTGAGAGAAAAGGAACTGAATGAGAACGACATGCAAAAATAGCGACCCCTAACGAATGGGAAAAGCTAAAGAAGAAGAAGATGCCAGTGTCAAGTGCAATTTGAATAGTTTGTTTATGAAATAATTTTACTGGAAATTTAGAATCTTTTGTAAGAAAAATTATGGAATTTATACATTATACACGAGAATGACGGAAGGTATTGTGCTGGCCACAACAGATTTTTTAATTTGAAATTCATTCTATGAAGAAATTTTGTCTTTCAATTTTTCGAAATGTTTCCAATTCATTGTCTTGATTGACAGATTTTTTAAAGGGTATGTGTAGTATACTTATAATTTTAAATATTTAACTATTAATACAATAAGAAATAATATTCAGTAATGTCGCTGGATTTTTGATAATGACATTTATCAACATTATGTGTTGCCGCGAGATTTATTACAACAGATTATTATATACCATATATTTCGAAATATAGTATTTAGACGATTTTTTTTAAGAATCTGCTACTTCCGGTTGACCAGTTATTATTATTAATATTTCAGTTCTTCCCAGTAATGTCCGATTGAGAAAAACGTAGTTTAACAGATATTAAGTATTATAGTTTTTGAGAAATCGCCCTTCCAACGTCCCCACACACATACACAGACATCATCGTAAAAATATTAAAATCGGATTGTAGGGACCTTAAAACGTGCTTAATCAATAAAATCTAGATATGCGATTTTTAGCATAAATCCAATACCTCTCTTAGCGAGAGGTAAAAATAGATACATATTGCAAACTAGTCCAAAATTATGGGCTGGAACAAAACTAATAAGAAAGTAGAACACGAATAAATATACGATTTTATCACTGTCGCAATAACAGTTCATCTTTAACGTGGGAATCCTTGCAGATTTGGCAAAAATGTCTTCATTATCCGTGAATAAAATCTCTCGGCCCATATTTACTTTCTTGAATGTGGTAAAATTCTCGTTGATCTCGAAGAGCGTGTCACCAGTATATATTGATCCTATGACGCGTGTATATTGTACGAGCAAATGGCACATACATCATCGGGCAGCGAGCGAGTGCTGAAAGATTTGCGGTTTTGTAAAAGTTCAAAAAGTATCTTCAATCATAACTTTTGTAGCAATATTTCAAAAGTTCTTGTGAATTTTCACGGGTATTATTCCTAAATATGTCCACGTGGAGTTATATTGTCCCTAGGCGTTTACCCTCGCATATGTTTCAATATGTTCTCGCATTCGCTCTGCTCCGCCACACTCTCCAAAGATTGATTTATTTCGACGGTGTTTTGCTACGTTTCCACTTCTATAAACCTCCTATTAACTTCTCACGAAATATCGAAAAGATACTTTTGTCTTTCATTCCAAAATTTACGAGATCTATAAATAAAGTAATGAGACGTTTTTTGAGACAAATGTTTATTTATAATTTAACTACAATTCAACTCAGTCTTCTTCAAAATAGTTGCATTGGGAAGCCAGTCTTCATAACTATGACTACGTTTATCTCGCAGTGACATAACCCGCTTAAAAATCTAGTGACTTGTAACTAACTCTTAACTCCACCTCGTTTATATCGCATGTATTAAAGTGACTATAGAATAATTGGCGTTTATCCACTGCTGTTAAACAAATACAGATAGAAAATGTTGCGGATGACTTACTATAATAATAATAACAAAACGCTCACGATCTTAAAGCAAACCTCGAAACAAACAGTTTTTTGAAGTTTTGAGTGTAGCAATATATATTTTTAATAATAATTTTCAAGTTTTTAAAAAAATATTGAGGTTAATCCATAACCTGAACCGTTTATCTCGCAAAATTTCAAGTAGGTTCGTTAACTCAACCCATTATTTAAGTTACTTCACTTAGCTCTAAACTTACGTGTTTATGTCGCACATTTAACCCGCTTAACTGAAGCGGGTTAGCATTTAAGTGGATAAACTAGTGCGAGATAAACGTAGTCAGTGTGGAGAAACAGAAATGACCTTCAGTTGGTCAGTTACAACCGCATTTAAGTTATACATCGTCCCAAAGTGATGTCCTCTAAAGTGAGTTTTCTATCTCACGAAAGGAAGAAGTTACTGGAACAAATTATGATATTTGGCATCTATGTACATAATTACTAGCTATCATTATGACACGGACATTGTCAATGCCAACAAAGTCACATGACTGCTCGCGCCCTATTGTATTTAACATTTCTAGTATACCAACACTCTACATCACAAATTATACTTATATCTATTGTGTAGGTTTATATTTTTTAATTTTAAAATCATTCTACGAAGAAATTTGGTCCTACTCTTCTAATTTTTAGAAATGTTTTCAATTCATTGTAGGGATTGACAGTATTTTTGATGGGTATATGTAATATGCCTATAATTTTAAATATTTAACTATTAATACAATAAGAAATAATATAATGTATGTACCTCCCAGAAGAAATTTTCCGTAATGTCTCTGGATTTTTGAGACATACATTTATTTGTCAATTGGTTTCCATGACATTATTTGAGCTGTAAGATTTATTACAACAGATTATTATATACCTTATATTTCTTTATCTCTGAAGAATCTGTTACTTCCGGTTGTCCAATTACTGCCAAAACTCTTTCAGCTCTTCCCAGTAATATCCGATTGAGAAATACGTAGCTAAACAGATATTAAGTATTATAGTTTTTAAGAAATCATCCTTCCAACGTTCCCACACACACACACAGACATCATCGTAATATTAAAATCGGATTGTAGGGACCTTATAATGTGCTTAATTATTAAAATCTGGATATGCGATTTTTAGCATGAATCCAATATCTCTCTTAGCGAGAGGTAAAAATTCAATACATTTTTAAGTAATGATTAACACCTTTTGTGGTATTATTAATTCGACAGTACGAGTAAATCGAATACTATCAACAGAGTAACTTTAACACTTTTACACAGGAAACTAACGCCAATTGGATTAATAATTTTACACAAAATGGAGTCTTTTCCTGGATTGGTGTAGGTACAGTTTCAAAAACTTAACAGATTTGATAGAATTGATGTGCTAATTGACACATCTATAAACTTCATCTAAAGATCTTCAGAAGTTATGCATACTGTACATATCCCTTATCTCACGATCCAGTATGGGATTATTACTATCATTGTTTGTTATTTACTCATTATTATTCCCAAGATACGTAGCAGATTTATTCCATAATAATAGTAATCATTTTGTTCCATATACTAACTACAAATCACGTTTCGAACTAGGTACGTATTAAAACCTAAGTAAAGTTTCGCTAGTCCGTATACTCTTATATCCCCCGCTGTATCATTTTCGTTTAACAGGAACTGTAATAGCGCTGAACTCTTATACAATAACAAAACGATTAAAAGTCCGTATCGAGCTGTAAATATTCTTCAGTGATTCTTCCAGACGAGCTAGCGTCCGTAGCAGGATAAATAAGTCATGAGATGGAGTACGATGCAACGTCTCTGCAACGTTGCAACAATTGTCTGTCAGGATACGGCGAAATTGCACTGAATTTTTCATTTGTGTCTTGTTTTAACGTAGTACACAGATATTTATTTGCATTTTGTCGCTCTAATGGAAGGATTATAGCAAAGGGAAATACAGTTAAGGAAAGATTTAAAAGAGATTTTTTAAGGGGGGAGCTGTTAACATAGTAATTGCGGATTTAGTGTCTTCAATGACAATTTTTATTACTTTAAAATTATTTTCTACTCTTATTCTCTTGGTCTTCCTCGTCTTCTTTTTTCTTTTATTTTGTTTACTAGAGAATATGTATTTGTCTCGGTCTAAAACGACTTGTTTACTTCCCGCTACTCTTGGTAAAGGAAGTATAGATGGATCGTTTCAATAACTGTATATACAGATTTTGGTAAATGACCACGTTTTAAGGTCTTTAGAATCCAATTTTAATATTTTCACGATGATGTCTGAGTATGTCTGTGTGTGTATGTACGTGTGCAGTATTTTTTTTAAAGATGTCCGATAAAGGTCTTCTGTTTCATGATTGAATTAACAAACTGGCATACGTGTATCTCTCTCATTTGCAAAGACTACAAGCGTGTGCGATTAGGATGGATATAACTCGCTTGTCTTTTAAAAATTAACGTTGTTTCGACTAAGTTAGGTTAGGTTAGGTTATCTGTTTGGAATTTTGAATACTTTTACTGTAACATATATTTTTATAATAATAAAATAATCTAATACTCATTGAATATTAATAATAGGAACGTTTCAACAAGAAAATAGTAACTAGAGCAACAGTTTTATTGGAAGGAACTTTATATAGTTTACAGCATAAGTAAATATGTAGGTGTACATGTTTAAATTAATAAAAATCAAATGGCGGGAGGTATTGTGTTGGCCACATTTTCATAACTAGGCCCCATGCGCCTTCCTGTATGAACGAGGCAAGCACGCATCTACTCTAGAAATTTCTCCTTGAAGTTAGTAGGAAACCATCTTATTGACATATTTTTTTAAAACTTAAAATCCTTTACATAGATTCTCATCATCAACATTTATGGTACCACAGGTTTGGTTTATTATTATTTAATAATCTTTTCGTGTATTATAAATCGTTCATTAAAATTGAATAAATGTATGAAAAGTTACAGTTGAAAGTTTATAGTTAATGATTATTGTTTGAGAAGTAAACTACAACGGTAATTTCCATAAAGTTCAAAATTTATTCGAAGTGGATACAAAAGCGGTAATAAATAGATCGTTTTTATTGTTTATAAATAATAAATGACAGATAGTCGAGCTTCCATTGAACGTGGAAGGTATTGTTGGCTTCAGTGTCAAGCGTATAATTTAGCTGTTTCCAGTATAGATTTTTATCAATTATGCACGTTCATTCAAATTGATTTTTCATATTAATATTCAACACATGGCACGTATTGTTTTCTCCGTCATTAATTTTAAAACAGTTGAAACAAACCACCATTGTTAGATTGTACCAACTTCAAACATGGAATCCAATACAATCAATAGGAACCACAAAGAAAACAACATCTATGGACGGTGTACTTGTCACGCCATCCCCTATACGGTAATGGTTTCAAAGAAATTTCACCTCCATTGGCTTGACTTGACTTAACACTGGCCAAACTGACTACCCGTAGTACTGAATTCTGGATACGTCAGGGCTACACACACATACTAGCAGCACTACGCTGACTATAGAAGAGCATACTATTCAACAAATTTAAAAGATAAAAACTTTAGCAGAAAATAACAACATTGAACTACAGGACCGGAAAACATGCTGAACTTATTTTGGCACCGAATTTAAATATGCTCCGACTGTATATTCCAATATACTACAACACAATATCGCTTTGGATAATTTAAGATTTTGGAAGATGAACAGAATTACTCCAAACGTATGTTTCTTGAAATCGGTCACTTTAATATGTTTAAGAGTAAGAATTATGAGTGTGCCCGTGGCGAAAGAAGTCTGCTTAGATCGGGATGTGTGGCGAAGGATGATTGTTTCCTAACTATTATTGTCATCCGGATGCGGTATTTCGCTACCGAAAATCGGTCACTTTAATATGTTTAAGAGTAAGGATTATGAGTGTGGCCGAAGCGAAAGAAGTCTGCTTAGATAGGAATGTGTGGCGTAGGATGATTGTTTCCTAACTATTATTGTGATCCGGATGCGGTATTTCGCTACCGAAAATCGGTCACTTTAATATGTTTAAGAGTAAGGATTATGAGTGTGGCCGTGGCGAAAGAAGTCTGCTTAGATAGGAATGTGTGGCGTAGGATGATTGTTTCCTAACTATTATTGTCATCCGGATGCGGTATTTCGCTACCGAAAATCGGTCACTTTAATATGTTTAAGAGTAAGGATTATGAGTGTGGCCGTGGCGAAAGAAGTCTGCTTAGATAGGAATGTGTGGCGAAGGATGATTGTTTCCTAACTATTATTGTGATCCGGATGCGGTATTTCGCTACCGAAAATCGGTCACTTTAATATGTTTAAGAGTAAGGATTATGAGTGTGGCCGTGGCGAAAGAAGTCTGCTTAGTTAGGAATGTGTGGCGTAGGATGATTATTTCCTAACTATTATTGTGATCCGGATGCGGTATTTCGCTACCGAAAATCGGTCACTTTAATATGTTTAAGAGTAAGGATTATGAGTGTGGCCGTGGCGAAAGAAGTCTGCTTAGATAGGAATGTGTGGCGAAGGATGATTGTTTCCTAACTATTATTGTGATCCGGATGCGGTATTTCGCTACCGAAAATCGGTCACTTTAATATGTTTAAGAGTAAGGATTATGAGTGTGGCCGTGGCGAAAGAAGTCTGCTTAGTTAGGAATGTGTGGCGTAGGATGATTATTTCCTAACTATTATTGTGATCCGGATGCGGTATTTCGCTACCGAAAATCGGTCACTTTAATATGTTTAAGAGTAAGGATTATTAGTGTGGCCGTGGCGAAAGAAGTCTGCTTAGATAGGAATGTGTGGCGAAGGATGATTGTTTCCTAACTATTATTGTGATCCGGATGCGGTATTTCGCTACCGAAAATCGGTCACTTTAATATGTTTAAGAGTAAGGATTATGAGTGTGGCCGTGGCGAAAGAAGTCTGCTTAGATAGGAATGTGTGGCGAAGGATGATTGTTTCCTAACTATTATTGTGATCCGGATGCGGTATTTCGCTACCGAAAATCGGTCACTTTAATATGTTTAAGAGTAAGGATTATGAGTGTGGCCGTGGCGAAAGAAGTCTGCTTAGATAGGAATGTGTGGCGAAGGATGATTGTTTCCTAACTATTATTGTGATCCGGATGCGGTATTTCGCTACCGAAAATCGGTCACTTTAATATGTTTAAGAGTAAGGATTATGAGTGTGGCCGTGGCGAAAGAAGTCTGCTTAGTTAGGAATGTGTGGCGTAGGATGATTATTTCCTAACTATTATTGTGATCCGGATGCGGTATTTCGCTACCGAAAATCGGTCACTTTAATATGTTTAAGAGTAAGGATTATTAGTGTGGCCGTGGCGAAAGAAGTCTGCTTAGATAGGAATGTGTGGCGAAGGATGATTGTTTCCTAACTATTATTGTGATCCGGATGCGGTATTTCGCTACCGAAAATCGGTCACTTTAATATGTTTAAGAGTAAGGATTATGAGTGTGGCCGTGGCGAAAGAAGTCTGCTTAGATAGGAATGTATGGCGAAGGATGATTGTTTCCTAACTATTATTGTGATCCGGATGCGGTATTTCGCTACCGAAAATCGGTCACTTTAATATGTTTAAGAGTAAGGATTATGAGTGTGGCCGTGGCGAAAGAAGTCTGCTTAGATAGGAATGTGTGGCGAAGGATGATTGTTTCCTAACTATTATTGTGATCCGGATGCGGTATTTCGCTACCGAAAATCGGTCACTTTAATATGTTTAAGAGTAAGGATTTGTTGTATGATGTTGATGTTGTTCTTATTGTTATCGGGTTTGTGCGAACCCAACTAAGTGGGACACGCGTGATTTTATGTATGTATGTATGTAAGTTGCACAATCATTGGTGTACCGACGGCCAATAGGAGACTGTATCGATGATGTCACCAACAAATAATCCTTCCAAAAAAAATTATTTTTTTTCGTATTCCTCAAGAAGAAGAGATGCTTAGATTGTGGTTATATTTGATCAACCAGAAGTACCCTCATTTGAAGTTTTCAATAGTTTTTCTTGAAACAACGCAGTTAAATAACATTATTGACATTTGATGTTATAACGTAAAAAATATATTATTCTCTATACTATTTGACTGCATTTTATACTTCATATTTAATAGATATAGAGTTAAAGAATTAAAAAAAAATCCTAAATCAGCTAGCTATGCTAACTTAACCATGGAAACTGCTAATATATTCAGATAAATCAAATTGACAGATGTCAGTATCAATGAAAAGTAAAGGAATGCAATAATAAGGGAAATTACTCTAGTGATCCAAATTCCTTATTTTGGCCAGGTCCTTAATAATTCCTTGATATATTTATTATTACACATTTTCACTTCATCACTTCAATACAATTCACTATCACATTATTAATATAATGAAATTACACAATCACTACGATGTTCCTTTAAACAAGTCCATCTCCTACCGTATTTGGAAAAGACTCGCAAAGAAATTTCACCTCCCCTTTACAAATGAAGGAGGTACAGCTTATTTTTTAAAGATTGAATATTTAATAAATACGTCCAATAAAAGTCCCTGTAAGACAATTTAAACTATCTTATGAGCTATTCTTGGTGATTTCCTGGTGCCGGTTAATTCCTCCTCCACGTACGATCTGTTTTGGTTTGCGTGCGGTGCGTTCTCCATTCGTCTACATCTCGGAGTAATCCAGTCACACCATTACCTTTTCATTCGGGCCGAACTAGAACAGAGCAACCCACACCCACGCCCAACCCAAGTTGTTCCTAGTGAAGTGTTGATGGATGTTGGGGGTAGTTCCAAACCAAAGGGTTGCAAGGGTTAGCCGGGAATGAGTAATGATAATTAGCAAGAATAACCAACTAGCAAATTAAATAAATATATCACAAGAACAAGACGAGAACTATATGCGTAAATTGATCGAGATTGATGGCTAGTTTTGTGGTAGGTTATTCAGCGACCAGTGTCTTCGATTAGTACAAAGTTAATATTAAATAAGTACATTAATATACAGGGTGTAACATTTAACCAACACTCAAGTCGAGTGTAACAATATTTCTTAATAACTTTTTCTTGTAAATCTTCTAGATATTGAGTTAAAATGTTTCACGGTTTTGTCACAAATTTCATTACCACCTATCTACGAACAACTGTTTTTGGTTTGTTTCCGTTGTCAACTTGTGACTGTGACTGAATACAATGAAATAATAAAATTCTATATGAAAGATTACAAAATGGTAAATAAATTGACAGATACACCAGAAGATAGAACTATATACAAATCTGGGAAGATAAAAGATACTAGTAAAATAGAATAACTCGATTAAGGTAACAAAAAAATCATACGTCAAATTATTATGTTACAACAGGTTAGATAATCCAAACATGAAGATATTTATAGGGTGCAGTCGACCAAGAACAACTCTACAATTGACGGAACAAGAAAACGAATAAAGATAATTAAAAATGATGAAGGCATGAATTAAATCACAATAAATGTTCAAAATGGCCACCGTCTTGTCAATACAACACTGAAGGCGTCGACGAAATGATGTAACAGTTGTATTGTAGTACTATTCTTCGAGTACTAGACTTTGGTTGAGCCTCAATACTGTCCAAACAACCTCTGCAGCAACATTATTTCGATGATCCTTGTTAGTTGTTATTAATATTATGTATGTAATTGCACTAATGACATGTCTTATATCATGTATATGAACTACATTTCGCTGTCTTCCTCTTCCTGAGCGGTCACCATTATATCCGAGCTCCTGAAACAATTTCACAGTCTTCGAAACTGTCTGTCAATAATTGCACTGCGAATGCTTGAAGCTTTCTCGTAACTTCCAAAATGTCAAAATGTTAACAATAGTATACCATTCCATACAGAACCGTCTTATTCACACAGCCTCAGAAAATTTTGCTAAGTAATTTATTGTTACCCTGTATAATTATCTTCTTATTATGTGTTGTAAACATGGTGAGCATTCTTCTGGAGTTTGTTCCCAGTTTACGACAGCTAGGTAGTCTTCCTTGCCACTAACGTAGATTTACAGGTTGGGAGTTGGTGGTCGGAGTCTGACTCAGGTTCATTCCAACTCTGCAATGCCGTGGAACGTGCAAGTCGTTTGTTACCCGCCGCCTCAAAACTTTGTCAATTTATTTTACATTAGTGCATCATACATTATGCACGAACTAACGCTGCCCAAGCTAAACTCTACATTCCATTCATTTTTATTCAATTAACGGCCCTACAGATGAATTAGAATTGGTGCAAGTACATTATCGACAAACATACAATACGAAAATACGATATGTTGTAGCTTGTTGTTTCCAGGGATGAGAAATTACCGTAATTTATGGTAAATTACCGGGTATCTAATAAATAGAGTACTAAGACTAGATTTTATAAAATTTGAATAGGAGAAAGTAAAGTATGTATAAGTTAAATTATCAATATGAACTGTTCTCATTCCCACATTCCTAGTAATATTAGAGCTGCCGCACGTTAAGTTATGACTGACCCTGAATGTACACAACCTAATATTCGTACTTGGACAAGCCGAAATGTAATATTAATTATAATATGCTACTACAATAACCAGTAAAAAAATCCGTTAACATTCAAAATTAGTATAAAGGAAAAGACCAGTTTACATTTTCAACAAATCATAAAACGTACACAAATGTTGAAAAAATTCTATAAAATTCTTTTGACTTTAAATATAGATTTAAAACTTGTATGTAAAGTAAAGAGATAATCTGTTTACTCCATCTGGATTAAAAATAAAAAGCGTATAGCCCAATCTATGGTCGAATCTGTACTTTTTTATGGGTCGGAAGTATGGACTTTAAACGCAGAGATGAAAAGGAGACTCACAGCAGTCGAGATGGACTACGTAAGAAGAAGTGCTAGAATCTCCAGGGTGGAGAGAAAAACTAATGAAGAAATTAGAACTAGAATGAATGCCAGAGAAACAGTCATAGAAAGAATTGAGAGGAGACGCTTAAAGTGGTTTAGGCATCTTCTAAGGATGCCAGAGGAACGATGGCCGAAGAAAGTAAACAAATGAAGGCCGCCCGGGAGAAGAAAAAGAGGACGACCAAGGCGGTCATGGAATGAAAGCATCAGACATGCAATGGAGGAGAGATATTTAGAAGAAGCCCATGCCATGAGTAGAGAGGTTTGGCGGAGGGGAACAGGAATACGACAAGAAGCTGTCCACGATATGGAATAACTACGTAGTATTATAAATCCTCATATGTATTGTAATATTGCACTTATGTAAAGTAAAGAACAAATAAATAAATTATCAATAATAAATAAATAACAGCTACTATATTAAAGAAATAACTCAAGTGATAGAAGTTTCTAAAAAGAGAGACGATTATAATGGTTTGAACATGTCATGAGGAGAGATGAAGAATATATTGGAAGAAGAATGAATAGCTTATTAATTAGAAGGTAGACGAAACAGAGGAATACCAAAGATAAGATAGAAGGACTGTATTGCTGAAGACTTGAGAGAAAAGGAAATAAATGAGGACGACACGCAAAACAGAAATGAGTGGAAGAAGAAAATAAAACATAGCGATCCCTAACGAATGTATAGTTGCTTACGAAATAATTTTACTGGAAATATAGGATCTTTGTGCTACATCAGATTTTTTCTATTACTCATAAAAAATAAAATAAACCGGGTGGGGGGAGGGTCTTCCCAGACTCACCCTATAGTAGGGGTACTAATTCTTCTTAATAACTATGGTAATAGTTGCAATAAAATATTGAAACTTGGTACTATTGCATGTAATGTTTTGTAACTAAAAATGAAAAAATGTTAATAGGTAATAAAATAACGATAAAAAACTTGCATAACTTCTTCATATGAAACGCCCCTCGTTGAGATACAGAAACAAAAGAAATTATAAATATTGTAACGTTTTTATTTATATGGGTGAAGTGTAAAACATAGACAAATATTATTAACTAGAAGAATACGTTTATTAAACGATAAAGGATTAAATATTAAAAGATAATAAAAACAACTAACACTATGATTAAATAAGTATAAACACTAAGAATATTATTAAATGCTTAAACACTACGATTATTTATCTAACATTTATATCACTACACTTATTTATATAACTACATTTATTTATGTTAACAACTGTTAAACTGTTTATTTATATCACCGAGTTCATATCTGGTTGCTTGTATATATGAGACTGTCCTCCCGCTGTTCTCCCGACGGTATTTATACAGCTATATAAACTTCTAGAAGCCTCGGACGCGACAGTGACATGCATACAAAAGAATCAGGTCACGGCGCAATTAACATGTCTCAACGTGTCGGGGATTGCATTATCGCTCTGGTACGTTCTTTCGAAGGGATTACGTCATTGTTCGCGAACATGCTATCAGTAGCGGCGCAAGCATACTTTTCTCTCAGGTGCGCACGTCACAATATGCACCTAAATTAGTAGTATCTTCATACCAAGTTTCAAAATTAAATATAGAGGGTCTCGTGTGCCTAAATGTTTAGTCGCAAATCCGGGGATTCGGATTCAGTATCAACCGACACCAAAATGAAATCGAACAAAATTGGTGCACTCTCCACGCCAGCAATGAGTGTCCGGGAAGTTAACCCCCGCATGGTACGAATGTTACTTCAGTACTATGCCGTGATGATATATTTATTTACATATAAACATAACAATTTTCCCTGAATTTAAGTTTGTTCACTGTTTATAGTGCCCTTCAAACTACTTAAACAAAACTGTATATTATTTTTTGAATATACGATTTAAATAAACGATATTTTTGATCCAGCTCTTCGTATGGCAATATATCTCATCGTAAAATCGTGCCGTATCTACGTATCTACAAATCGATGCACTTGAACTCTTCAGCTTCAGTTTCAGCGCATGTTTCGATCACCTAATCCTTCTTGATTGGTTTTACAGCGCCATCCATAATGGATGTACGGAGTAATGAACTTACAACATAAATCTCTTGCGTTGTTTTTGCACTTTTTGCACACGTGGATAATTGAAAACTACAACCAAGGTTATAAATTGTAGATATGAAAGAAGTTGGGAACTATTACAACTATTAGAAGCGTTTGTTTTAAGGGTATGTCTGCTTTAAGTTGTGTGTCAAGTTGCATCAATGCAACCGGCATTAACAGCTGTCGTTTCCGCTAAATTTAATTAAGTTTGGATGTGTAAGTATGTGGTTTTACTGGAGTACTTTGCATTTGAAATTAAACATTAGTTCTTGTTTTACTGAGTTTCAAACATACTATGTTTCACCATATTTCGAAAATAATATAAATAACAATACATAACCAGGGATAGAAATGGGTAAATTACCGGGTAAATGTTTAACATAAATTTGAGAAATTACGAATTTTGTTTGTACGTATTCCCTTATTTATGATTGCGTTCAAAATAATGCTGTTGCAAGAATTTTTATATAACCTTTAAGTACTAAATTTTGAAAGATATTGTTTTTTAAAGAGCCACAAATTTCACGAAATATCCATTACATAATTTACAATTATTTTTGCACGATCAGGTTTTTTTAAACTTTACCGATAGAGTTTCCAAGGCAGTAAGATTTGTTTACAAATTACTGTAAGTGATGTGGTACTGATCAGTAAGTGATGTGACTGACCGGTAAGTGATGTGACTACCTACCGATCTGGAGGCGGTGCAATTACATAAATTAAAAATAAATGTACAATTTTTAAAGCTTTAACGATAGCAAAACAACGAGCATAGCTTACATAAAAATGACAACTATTTTTTTAAAATGTCAAAATAATTTTTAAATAATTCTAAACTTTAATTTGTTATTATTAAGAACAGTGTGTTAAAAAAACCTAACTTGGAGTAGGCTATGAACAGAGAATTTAACTAAATGTCAATTTGACTCGAGATATTGTCAAAATTGTTAGCTAACAGTTATTTATCATACAAGTTATCTAACTATCTTATTATTTTATTTTCTACATGATGTGATTTTTTGTGATATGATTATCATCGATGATATTCTCGAGTGAAACAGATTTGCAGATTTCATGTGCAATATCTTCGATTATTGATCATATCACGAGTTTATATTTAACGAGAGAATATAATGATTTTTGTAACACATTGTGTGTGCTACTAACCTAACTTTCGATATAGGTACATATTCATATTTTATTAAAACATGGTACTTACGAGTTTTATTTAATATTTCGGAGTTTGAATTATTGTTATTACTTATTTTTATACTTAAAATTAACTGTGAATTATTTGTTTTTATCATCGCTGTGATATTTTTAAGTGCCCCGTTTTTTGGCGGTTAGTGTATGTATGTTTTATTCATAATCTTTATAGTAACATCTCGATTCCTAACCTTTTAGAGGTTGGGGGATTTGTCATAATGACAATGTCATTCCTAACTGTAATAACGATCCCATGGGTGGGAAATAACTGCAACAGAGCTTTCTTCTTTCTTCTTTAAACTTTAAAGTCCCCGTTCTATGTTGGTTTAAAATTAAATCATGATGGTTGATTAGCGTGCCCGTCATTGTTCTTCCACGCGTGGATTATTCCCTCCTCTAGGGACTACAAGTTACGGGGGGCCACGGTAAACGCTACGTAATTTGCGGTCCAAGGACTCAATATTCAGTTCTTTGTCCCAGAACCACTCTCACTAATAATTCAATATAGCCGCTAGACTAAGGCACTTAGTTAATTTTTAATAGGAGATCAGTGCTATGGCGACATTAAGAATTTACGAGGAGGACTATACATTGTAGTTCAGGTTAGGAAGGATTGGCATAGTTTTACGAATTTTTTGTTTGAATTTAACTTGCAAACAGTTGGCAACAATTTAATCTTTGTCAGAAATAAATTTTGGGATCAGAATCGTTGATTTATTATTGTAATCACTCTACAGGAAACAAGTTTCCAAATACATAGGATTAATACAATATTATAAACAGTAATACAAAAAATAATCTGTTGTGGCCAGCGTAATACCTCTCGACACTTTATTTGCCTTAACAAGCAGCTTTGGGGGCCCGTGTTAGAATGAAAATTATGTCAAATGTCAGAATTTTTTATTAAATATTTCAAGATTTTCTAAATTCACGTAGTTAATTTGTCACCAGGGGTGTGGAATTTACTTGTTGAGGAAAATAAACCACATGGAATTGGAAAATCACTAAATATATCTGCTTGTCAAGGCCAACAAAGTGACATGACTGCTCGCGCCCTATTGTATTTAACATTTCTTGTATACCTACACTCTACACCAAAAATTTTATTGTTATTATTTACATTTTTACCTCTCGCTAAGAGAGGTATTGGATTCATGCTAAAAATCGCATATCGAGATTTTATTGAATAAGCACGTTTTAAGGTCCCTACAATCCGATTTTAACATTTTTACGATGATGTCTGTGTGTGTGTGTGTGTGGATGTGTGTGTGTGGGATGTTGGAAGGACGGTTACTCAAAAACTATAAGACTTAAAATTTGTTTAACAACGTATTTCCCAATCGGACATTCATGGGAAGATCTGAAAAGGTTTTGGTAACAATTGGACAACCGGAAGTAGAAGATTCTTGAAAAAAAATCTTCTAAATATTATTTTTTGAAAATTTTTCTTGATAATATTAAAGAAAAATAAATTCTCTTTCTGATACATTTAAATATGTTTATACATATTTTATAGATATAGAGATAAAAGGAATAAATATATAAAATAATGTTGTAATTAATTTTACAACCGAAAGGATGCCATGAAAAATAGTTGCAAATTTAAATTATTTGTAACTGACAGATAAATGTCAGTGTCAGAAATAATGAGTAATGAAAGAAAAATGTATTTGGAGAATCCCTTAATTCTTGATCTGTGACTATTATGGAGATGACAAGTCTAGGTTGAAGGACTTAAATTTGTTTCAAACATTATGGGACAATGTACACCAGTACTGTAGACTAGAGTAACTTTGAATTGCGAAAAAGCTATCAAATTCTTCTCAAGTAAGTTGTAAATATAGCCAAAATTACACATCGATATAAGAATAATCGGAGTACAATCTATCCGTCACTTTATTAAAGGGAATTAAGGTTATTTAGATATAACAAGTATGAAAAAATAAAATGTAAAAGAAGATATATAAGAATAGATGCACAATCCAGATATATACATTTTAGACCGCCCAAAATTAATGTTTTTACTAGAAGAATATGAAGAGAAAGTAAACAAGGTTGTTCCAATTGAAAATTGCTGTTACCAGCCTAATATTTATATATGGTAAACTCTACTTTGTAATTTATTGTAACATAATTTATGGTAAAATATCTTCATGTTGAGACATGCTATTATTGAATAATAATAAAGAAGTTTATACGTCATAGATTTATATGAATATATTATTTGTATTTATAAAAATATTCTTTGCTTTATGCATACAGCCAGGTAAAATATACGGCGAGAGGTTATGTGCTGGCCACATCAGATTTTTTAATTTTAAATTCATTCTATGAAGAAATTTTCAGCTCTTCCCAGTAATGTCTGATTGAGAAATACGTAGTTAAACATTATAGTTTTTGAGAATTTGTTTTTCCAACGTCCCACACACATATACACACACACACACATACACACACAAACACACAGACATCATCGTAAAAATATTAAAATCGGATTGTAAGGACCTTAAAACGTGCTTAATCATTAATATCTGAATGTGCCATTTTTAGCATAAATCCAATACCTCTCTTAGTGAGAGATAAAAATGAGGCATATACATGAAACATAATTGTAACATATATTTTTTGCTGTTTTATGTATCTACAATGTATTCGACAGTTACAGTAGTCATTTTGATATGACGATGAGTTCATTTATCTTTTACTTTGCTACTGAAATATAAATATCTTAGGTGATTTTATTTCTCATTTTTACAAAAATGACACAAAATTTAATGTTTTTATTTATTGAGATCGTACAGTTTGTTTAAAAAATAATATTATGTAGTTTTAGATGAATGTAAAATTTATTCTCTTTTTATTTACAGGCGAGTCTCTTCTTTTTCTCTTCAACCATCTTGTAACATGTAAGTCAATTCCCAATTTGTACCTCACTTATTTCCATGTCCATAACAACATAAACAGTCAAACAAACGCCTTAATAACAATGCAAACAACCGCGAACAAAGAAACTCACTCCATAGAAGTCAGAACGCTGGTCCTCCTATCCCTAGCTATGCGTAATTAAAAATGAAAACATGACAAGGAGACGTAGGGACTGTCCGGGACGTCTGGGGACTAGGGTGGGACAATGTGCGTATTAGTCCTGCATGACTGATAGAACAGTGCATCCAAAAAGGGTACATAATGGCTATGGCATACAAAAAGGGAAGATTAAAACAATTGGATTGAATAGATTAAAGGCAACATGACAAGATTAGATAGGACTGTTTAGTGGTTGCAGTTTTGGGGAAGACAAATTGAAAATGAAATGGAACTATTTTAATAATCTAAACTGATGTATTTTACCTAGAAAACATCTTCTGAAACAATTTAGTTACATATCTTGAACAGTTTTTACCAACGACGAAATATAACTAGACAAAACTTCATTTGGTTTGTTTTGATTTCGGCTGGTCAGACATAACTAGAGATAGAGATATGTTTAGTCTCGTTTGAGAATTGCTCACTAAATGCGCAAGTGTTCTTAATAATATATTCGTTGGAAATAAAAAATAAAACTACTAAACCAACAAACGAATTATAATCCAACATATTTTAGTAGATTAATGTTTACTAAATACTAAAAGGCATACGGGTCTATACTTTCATCACGACGATCGCGCAACAAAAAACAAGGCTACAGCTTTAACCGTTTGAGCAATTTCCGTGCAAGTTTTACCAAATGGTAGAAAATTCTTGTCTCGAGTGCCTTAGCCTTATGTGTTTTTTCTGTAGGATGCATAGTTTTTGTGTAAAAAATTAATTAATGTGAATTTTTGCATTTTTGTTTTTAAACTGAGACAAAGCTCAAGTACTCTTTGAAAATTTTAAGACGAATATCGCCGAGAAAATATGACACATTTGACATTGTCAATCTGAACATTATAATATTTTTGGAATAAAAACAACATTTTTATCATCTAAATGCAATCAAAAACAAATAAATGAAATGAAAGGCTGGTATTCGAACAAGTATGTATTATTTAAAAAGTTATTTTTATGAAATTTTATATTCACTTTTTCAGGTTGTCATTTTTAATGCTAAATGTCTATAAATCACAAGTGTGGAGTTAGGAAAGGTTCTTATATGTCAGAATTCAAACAGAATAAGTGTTCGCATTTGCGTGAAATGAATTCAAAGCATTCAACGTATATATTTGGTTTGAAGCATGAAATAGACTGAAGAATAATTAGAAAATTTTGTATTTCACTATCGGCGGAGCCCTAGGCTAGTGCTAGTGTTTACTAAACGTCCTAATCAATGGTCTTCATACTACCCTGCATACTATGTCCCATCCCTTGTCAACAAATCAAAATCAGTATCTATGACATGCTCCCCAGAAATAAATATCAATTTATCTGCAACCACCTTCACGTCTATAAATTACAACATTAGCACTGCTGGTAGTCGTCTAGCACATGTCGACATCATTAAACACATCACCCTGTTGGGGTTCGAACTCGGAGCTCAAGGGTGTTAATAGATATTTCATAGATAATTACTGGCAAAAAACCACGCAGTACGCGTAATCAGACCAATCGACGCGTGAACGGCACAAAGACAATGCTACATCATCACGCATTAATCTTTCCCAACTGAATACACAATTATATTCACTATAGGATGAGATGTTAACAACAGTGAACACCAACAACAGCGTGTTTTGTTGTAGTAGTAGATGCAAGATTGATTCGTCCTATGTGTAGTCAATCTTAACACGTTGAATGTAGATCTAATTAGACATTCCTTGCCTCTTCAAGCGACCTAGTGAAATTAATATCTACTACTTCCAAGATCTATTGCGCAATATTTGGGGTTCCTCAAGGTTCAAACCTTGGCCCATTATTAATTCTTTTTATTAATTCCAGCACTGACGTTGTCCAATATTCTCAGCTCCTATTACAGCTGACTTAAAGCTCTTCAGAATAATTAATTCTGCATATGATTATGCCTTATTACAAAGTGGCAGTCAATGTATGACGTTCTCTTTAAAACGTACCTATGTCATACCGTAATGGATGAAATTTCATGTAGGAGTATCTCGAAGGTAATATATAAAGGAAAAACCGTCCATCAAACCAATTAAACTTCTCGATTTTCTGCCAAATATATTCACCGCAATTTGTTAAAAATTCGGGTTATCTCCAAGTCAATTTATCATGAGGCAACACTGCTATTTCAACTGACACATATCGACCGTGGTGGTAAATATACCAACATGTTATTTATCATATTTCACGTCCCATATTCCCAAAAAATATTTCAACTTTTCATTCGTGAGATATGGAATTGAAATTGCTTCTATTTTTCATAATAATATTAACACGGAAAGATATTTTCGTTGGGTTTAAAGTTCATGTTGTTGTAATCAATACTTATTTATTGTTGTAATCAAAGTTTTCGTTCTTGTAATCAGTAATTTAATTATTACAGATTAATAATTATTTATTTTCGGATATTCGTATTAAATTCATACATAATTTACTGAAAATATGTGTATAACATTTAATATTAATATCAGAAAATGCAGCCAACAATATTTACAAATTAAAATAGTAGGCATGAATTATTAACGACAACTATAATACAATAATATATAAATAAGTTTATAATTATTAAATATTTATAACATATATTGTATATTTTAAATACATTATATTAAATTAAAATTAAACATTGATATATATTATTCAGTCTATGCGAAAATTCAATTTATTTATCTGCCAATAAACCACTAGTTGGTACCTAGCATAATTTTTTCTCTGTCCATCGTTTTTCGTTTATGGATTATGGGAGGGGGGAGGCAACTCGTTCAAAACGGCGTCAACTAAAAGTACTGAGAAATTCTCGTTATTTTTGGGTACTTCCTATTAATAAACGGTAGATAGAAAAGAAACAATGTTGGTCATATTTTTGGCCAAAAAAAAAAATTAAAGATGTGGTAAAAGTAGATTTAGAAACGTCAACTTAGGATAAACAGGACCTATGCTTTTATCGGCGAATTATTTTCCCTGTCTGATATTTTGTGGTTATAGCTCGACAAATGCTGGCTATTAAGTGTATCGCGTCCATTTCCCTGGTAACAGGTGAGGTTATGGTTCTCAGCTCGGCTCAGAACCATGCAGAACAGAATGTTATCACCCGCGTATCTTAATTTCGCTATTGCATGATAGGGGGCAATTAACAGTTTGGATCGTTACCCTGCATTATGCGTGTAGCTATAGCCCACAACTTTTTAATAGAATAATACCAACCACATTCTACTAATGACTAATTCACTGCTTGATTTTAACAGATAATCAAAAGATTATTTTCCAATTTGTTTACTTGAATTTCGGGCATTCCTTTACGGAAATCTGTTGTGGCCAGCACAATACCTCGCGCCACTTCCGTTTTTGGTTACATAAGTACAGGGCGCGAGCAGTCATGTGACTTTGTTGGCCTTAACAAGCAAATATGGGGGCCTGAGTCAGAATGACAACTAGTAATTGTGTAAATATGTCAGAATTTTTCATTAAAAATTTCAAGATTTTCTAAATTCACGTAGTTAATTTGTCACCAGGAATGTGGAATTTACTTGTCGAGGAAAATAAACCACATGGAATTGGAAAATCTCTAAATTTAGAATAAGAAATTATGATATTTGACTTCTATGTACATAATTCCTAGCTATCATTCTGACACGGGCCCTCATATCTGCTTGTCAGGGCCAACAAAGTCACATGACTACTCGCGCGCTATTGTATTTAACATTTCTTGTATACCTACACTCTACACCAAAAATTCTACTTATATCTATTCCTTATATTTAGATTGTTTAATTTTAAATTCATTCTATGAAGAAAATTTTTCGTACTCTTCAAATTTTTCGAAATGCTTCCAATTTATTGTCGGGATTAACAGTATTTTTGAAGGGTATATGTAATATTCATATTAATATAATAAGAAATAATGTATGTACTTCCCAGAAAAATCTTCAGTAATGTCTCTGACATATATCTGTCAGTTACAAACATTTTTATTTTGAATTTGTTTCCATGACATTATTTGGGCTGTGATATTTATTACAATAGATTATATATCTTATATTTCTGTTTTATTCTTATTTAATACTAGCAAGAATAAAAATTATCAAGAAATTATATTTAGAAGATTTTGTGTAAGAATCTGGTACTTCCGGTTGTCCAATTATTACCAAAACCTTTTCAGCTCTTCGCAGTAATATCCGATTGAGAAATACGTAGTTAAACAGCCCCACACACACACACACACACACACAAACACACACAAACACACACATCATCGTAAAAATATTAAAATCGGATTGTAGGGACCTTAAAACGTTTTTAATCATTAAAATCTGGATATGCGATTTTTAGCATGAATCTCTTAGCGAGAGGTAAAACTTGAAATATTCAAAAGTTTCCTCCTATTGTCCGTCACTATATAATAAGGTCAGTTACATATTTGATGATGACTATAGCTTAAAACACAGTCCCTAATACACTCCACATTTATAAGTTGAAGGAGGAACCCTCGCTATTCGTTCACGAGGTCCTATTATACACAATGTTACTGTGTCGTATTGAAACCAAATGCTCTTGTTATAATAATCCATCATCCATAAAAACATTGATTGCAACAATCAAAACAAGAACAGAAAAATATGTGATCCATAATGTGATTTGATACATCTGGAAAATTGTATCCGTGTATTCATATCGGTAAAACATCCATCGAAAACAATTTTTCATATAAATCAAAATAGATTTCCTCTTGTGAAAGAGATAAATCAAAGACAGATATCTGCTTTTCAAAAATCATTCGTATAAATTTACTTACTGTTTCTGATTGACACGCGCGCGAATATTCTGTCAGATATGCGGTTTTCGCTCTGTGGGAATATAATACGTGCGCGCGACAATAATGCGAATATTAATCTAGGGCGATAGTCTCTGTTGTTTTTTCTCGTGAAAAATATATGTGTCTGGTCCACACGAGGAAGTCACGCTGGTTTATAGAGGATTTATTGAGTAATTAAACTTAAATGAAGGGGAAATGACAAAGAGGAAATATTATTAATTTGTCTTCAGGTCGTTTTGTGGTTAGCACGTTGCTCGAAAAAAAAATGGCTTTTGGTGGAAAATTTTATTTAATATTTTAACCTGTACATAACTTATTCTTGTACCTATAATGTAAGAATATGATTAAACAGATCTGGATGAAATTTAATTTCAACAATTAAGAATTTTCATTATTGTAATCAAATTTATACATACATACATAAAATCACGCGTGTCCCAGTTAGTGGGTTCACACAAACCCGATAACAATAAGAACAACATCAACATCATACAACAAATCCTTACTCTTAAACATATTAAAGTGACCGATTTTCGGTAGCGAAATACCGCATACGGATCACAATAATAGTTAGGAAACAATCATCCTTCGCCACACATTCCTATCTAAGCAGACTTCTTTCGCCACGGCCACACTCATAATCGCATTCATACATGCTCTTCTTTTCTTCATACTTGGAAACTCTCTCTCTTTAAGCACCCTACCAATCACACCCATCCACTTATACACTGGTCGGCCACGCAATCGAAAACCCTCAACTTCACCAAGATATATACGCTTAACAAGCCGTTCACTCGCCATTCTCTCCACATGCCCAAACCATCTCAACTGACTCACACCAACTCTCTTAATCACATTGTTCCTAACCATACACTCTTCATACACCAAATTATTCCTCACGCGATCCCGTCTGACATACCCACATATACCACGTAAATACCTCATTTCAACGGCAGTCACTCTCTTTTTATGCTTCCCCGTCCATTCTACACCAAAAATTCTACTTATATCTATTATTTATATGTATAGAGATCACTAGATAGTCTTAATACTGTAACAGGCCGAAAATAATTCTACTGACTGTTGCCCCGATGTAACAGTTTACAATAATTTAGGTCGGACTTCTCAACGTAGCTTAGGGGAAGGGGAGGATTATTACAACCTGTTCCGGTGGTTAGCGAATGGCTGTGGAACCACCTATTGCGTTGCGGGCAGGTTGGACCGAAAATGGGAGCAAGCGAAATGTGGAGAAAGGGTACTTACCTCGTACCAGACGTACGTCACGGAACTGCTAGGCTAAACGGCTGGAATCTTGTTGATTCCACTTGACTGCACTTCACAGGGTTTTTTGGGTTCAATTTAAATAATACCAACGCCGATTATTTTAAATAGGTAAATATATTAAAGCAAAAATATAAATAATGCTTATAACAAATTCGTGCGTGCTTAAACGCGGGGCGAATATGACAAAAGTATAAGCGTAGTTTGACAAACTATTGTTCGCAAATTCTAAACGTGCGAATTCTTATTCGCGTAAGCGTGACACTGTGCGTGTCATTATATTGAGACAGATTTCATCTGACTGACTCATCCTATATCATCGGTACAGAACTTCTAGCTATACATTTGTGCTAACTTAGCAAAACTTATAAATTGATAACCCTTATAAATTAAGATTGCACTCTTTTGAAATCAATGCGTTCTTTTTGAAGATTAAATTGGGATTTTGATGATATAACAGCTTATAAGGCAGGGCGTAAAGCTTTATAGCCGGACTATATGTGTGTATGTATAGGTAGAGTAACTTTCGCACTTCATAGAGTTGTTTCCCCAGTAATTTTACTAATCCTAATGGCCTATAAATCCTCTATAACCGCTTTCCAATCAACTATAATCTATCCGTTTGTGATTTTTACTCTTATAATTAAAAAATCAATGCAAATTACGTTTGTTAATTGCCAAAAATTTAAATATCAAAGCACTTAGAACAATGAGTGTTATCGTGTGCAATTAGGAAGGGTGCAACACCCCGATGGTCACTTGTTATGCGTCGCGAGGACCTGCAGATTACAGAGATGGCAGCACAAGATGACGCACTAATTGATAGGGGTAGGTCTTAGCCCTTTAAGGGTTGAGGCAGGCAAGGGAACTTCAGCAAAAATCAAATGATAGGGTGGTATTTATTAGTTACCTAAACTCATTAAAGGACTTCTACTTCTTGAAAATAAATTTATAAAACTGCTACAGACATCATCGTAAAACGTTAAATGAAAAAAAAATTACACTCCTTGACAATGTGTGTAATATTTAATAAATTAATTCAACTACATAAAATAAACTGTGTAGAAATTCCCGACGATGGTTAATTTAATATATTCCCCCATTTTACAACCCTGTTTGAAATTGCTGACCATTTTCCATGTGGAACATTGTAGCAAAATTATGAAAATTTTATAGTCTAGTGCAAGCCCTTCACCTCAGTAATATAATTCCCCGGCAAACTTTATATCCGAGAGTAAATGAAGGAAACCGTATGTAGTCGTCGGGGAACTTCTAAACTCATTAATTAAATGGTAACAATATTCAAACTACTCTTTTATGAGGGAAAAACTTGATAGGAGAAGAAGAAGCTGTTAAGAAATCCACACAGTAGATGACACATAACTAGGATGTTGATTACAACAAAGAAATCCTTGATTACAATAAAGGAAAATTGATTACAACAATGGAAATGACTAATCAAGCAAAAATAATAAATTTCTTTTTCTAATTTTAATAATGGCATAATGAATAGAAATTTCAACCGCAGGTCATTTGAAAAATGTGGGTGGAATGTTCTACTAATGGTTTTGAAAAAGGCCAAAGGGTAAAAAGGTAGGTTCGTAGTAATTAAAATATGCAAAAAATAATTAAAGCAATTTAGCATGAAATGTGAAGGTGTGGAGGATATTTTTACAAGAACAAAAAGTCAATATCTGTTTCATTGTTCATTACATTTTAGTGGAAGCACTGAATAATTATACAAAGCCATTAACATGCACACAGGAACGATTCTCCAAATTCCAAAATAGAAATAGAACGCCTTAAATTCTTGGTAGCAAACAAATTTAATGTTACAGTGAAAAAATTAAGGATCTACGAATTGTATGAATTAATGAACAAGATAAAAAATAAAATAAATATATCATCACGGCATATTACTCCATTGCCGGGTGTGCCAATCTGCTTTGTACACAGACATCGATAATGATGACTAATTCGTACCGTGTGGGCGTTTACCAGGCATCATCTCACGTCACTTATTCCTGGAGTGGAGAGTGCACCACAGGGGTCACTTTTGTGCCATTTAATATTCGAAATAAGATACTACTATTATATTATTTATAAATATGTTACAGTAAAAGCATTCAAAATTCAAAACTAAGTCAACTGGTAAGTTTATTAGCAAATGTAAAATCAAATATGTAAAAAAAGATACTGACACAGTATTTTCTGTCAGTGTCACTGGGAACAACCCCTTGTGTCAATGTGTCAATAAACTTTTTTACCTCTCGCTAAAAGAGGTATTGGATTCATGCTAAAAATCGCATATCCAGATTTTAATGACTAAGAACGTTTTAAGGTCCATACAATCCGATTTTATATTTTTACGATGATGTCTGTGTGTGTATGTGGATGTATGTGTGTGTGTGTGCGTGTGTGTATGTTGGAAGGACGATTCCACAAAAAACTATAATACTTAATATTTGTTTAACTACGAATTTCTCAATCGGACATTACTGGGAAGAGCTGAAAAGGTTTTGGTAATAATTGGACAACCGAAAGTAGCAGATTCTTAAAAAAAGCTATATAATAATCTGTTGTAATAAATCTCACACCCCAAATATTGTCATGGAAATCAATTGAAAAATTTAAATGTATGTAACTGACAGATAAATGTAAGTGTCAAAAATCCAGAGACATTACTGAAGTACATACATTATATTATTTCTTATTGTATTAATAGTTAAATATTTAAAATTATAGATATATTACATATACCCTTCAAAAATACTGTCAATCCCGACAATGAATTGGAAACATCTCGAAAAATTAGAATAGGACAAAATATCTTCATAGAATGAATTATAAATTAAAACTTTGTTGGCCTTGACAACAAGCAGATATGGAGGCCCATGTCAGAATGATAGCTAGTAATTATGTACATAGATGTCACATATTATAATTTTTCATTCTAAATTAAGTAATTTTCCAATTCCATGTGGTTTATTTTCCTCGGCAAGTAAATTTCACACTTCTGGTAACAAATTAACTACGTGAATGTAGAAAATCTTGAAATTTTTAATGAAAAATTCTGACATTTAACATAAATGTACATAATTACTAACTATTAATCTGTCACGTGCCACCATATCTGCGTGTCAAGGCCAACAATGTCACATGACTGCTCGAGCCCTAAACTTATGTAACCAAAAACGGAAATGGCGAGAGGTATTGTCGATGTGGTCGAACTTTTTCTGAAAACATTTATTACCATACGTTATGACCTAACATAAATATCTTCGAGGCATTTACATTCGAAATATAAACTACCCTACTGGGGATTTTTTGATAATAAAACATGCAAACTACACTATACAATATCATCAGAATGATGACCTAATCTGAGGGAATATGCAATAAAATTTGTACAAGTAATGAATTTGTGAATATTTAAGCATATTTATCCACGGAATTGCATTTGGCCTGCCCCCTTTTTATTTAAATTGCAAGAAACCACCCAGAATCGATCCCCTAGTCGTATAAATCACCAGCCCTGTGTTTTTCTCTTGCATAACAAAGAAGGCTGCGATAAATAATTTACGCGGGGCATGTTTACACAGAGGGAAGCATACCAATCTGCCGTAACAGAGGAATAATTGTGTTCTTGTAGATGGCCATGGCCATGCAATGGAGATATATCTTTGGCCTTATTCTTATAAAGCGATATTAAAAGCTCGTTGTGGTAGGGAAGTTAAGTTGGAAAGTTCCTGCTTTTTCATAACACTTTTTTCCTACATAATCTTATTTTACAGTTAAGAAAGCTCTAAGAATAACGATATTGTTATAGCAATAATAAAATAATACTTCAGGATTATATTTCGCAAAAAAGTATCCCCAACTACTTATGAATTTCATACATCCTTGTGGGCTCCATAAGGCAGATATTGCTACTAGTTCTACGACAAATTTTACTTACATTTTATGTCCAAGCTGTTAGTAGGTTTTGCAATATACAGCTGCGTATATACTTTATACTGACTTCTCCAAGGCATTTGACCAAATTAAATTATAGTATTCTCCTCGATCACTTTAATATGTTTAAGAGTAAGGATTATGAGTGTGGCCGAGGCGAAAGAAGTCTGCTTAGATAGGAATGTGTGGCGTAGGATGACTGTTTCCTAACTATTATTGTGATCCGGATGCGGTATTTCGCTACCGATAATCGGTCACTTTAATATGTTTAAGAGTAAAGTTTATGAGTGTGGCCGAGGCGAAAGAAGTCTGCTTAGATAGGAATGTGTGGCGTAGGATGATTGTTTCCTAACTATTATTGTGATCCGGATGCGGTATTTCGCTACCGAAAATCGGTCACTTTAATATGTTTAAGAGTAAGGATTATGAGTGTGGCCGAAGCGAAAGAAGTCTGCTTAAATAGGAATGTGTGGTCTAGGATGATTGTTTCCTAACTATTATTGTGATCCGGATGCGGTATTTCGCTACCGAAAATCGGTCACTTTAATATGTTTAAGAGTAAGGATTTGTGTTATGATTTTGATGTTCTTATTGTTATCGAGTTTGTGCGAACCCACTAAGTGGGACACGCGTGATTTTATGTATGTATGTATGTATGTATGTATGTATGTATGTATGTATGTATGTATGTATGTATGTATGTATGCATGTCTCCTCCCAACACTTAACCAATATTTTAACTTTTCTCTCCGTCTAAATAAATCGTAAATTGTTTGTATCCCTGAATTCGCTACTTCAGGTATTCCTCAAGGATCTAATCTCAGTCCATTATTGACTAATAATAAAAGGAGTGTAAGGTTAAATTATAACTAAAACTAATAAAATTACCCCTTAATCTTAAAATTATAAAATAAGCTATATACGTATTTCGAGAACTAAGTTCTCATCATCAGTAGTACAAATTTAAGCAGAGTAGTTAAGATTACTCAACATGTAAACCATGCCACAGGTCCTAACAACTCTGAAAAAATAAGGGAGAGAATTGGGTTTATATAGGGATGGGAGTCACAGATGAATGAATACCAAGTATAAACTAAGATTTAGCGTCCAATGATATTTAAGATTTAAAACATTTTATAAAATTTAAGTTTATATTAAATCGAATAGTTTAGAGTTTGGTATGCATCTAAATATCTATGATTATTAATATGTTTTAAAAGTTGAATATTAGAATTGTTAATTTTGTGATTATTAATGAACATATGTTGAGCTACGCTAGATTTTTTGGGATTACCGCATTTTAGATGATAAAAATGTTCTTTAAAATGTCGCTTTTTCGTAAGTATAGAAACACCTGAATACGTTGGCACCAATTTCAAAACATTACACGTTCGAAGAATATCTATAAATAAGATTGGATCTTGCAATTCAAATTTTAATTCGTCCCAAAAATAATCAATTTTTGTAGACTATCTCCGTCCTCTATTTGCGTGTGAGGTAGTTTATATTCATCCCACGGAGTGGTTAAGCTGCCGGACAATTCCGACAGTTACCCGGGTTTTACTGGAACGGCGGTTACAGCGCGTAAGAGTTTCTAGTCACGTATAGCAACTACCTAATGATGTATAACCTTCTGGGTAAATACTAGGTGAGATAGAAGTGTGTTAAAATATTATATTCGATATTGTTTGCCGCCATTTATTTTGTATTTCTTTTGTAATATTATTCGACTTCAGACAAGAAGAAGAATATGTATATGTTTTCAAGTTGGTTAGTAGCAGTTGTCAAGAGTGTGTAAATAATAAATGATGCATGTGTTTTGTGGTTCTAAAATATATTATTCTGGTTAAATCAGAGCCTTCATTTTTTGTCAATGATTGGGAGTGTAAAAGAGAGAGTACAAAAGGCCCTTAAAATTCAAACAATAAATATAATGGTTATGGGCCCAGACACTACAACTGCATACTAGCGAATGGGTAGAAATTGAAGTACTGTCTTTAAAAGAAAAGAATAAAGTATCAAAATGTCAACGACCAAGCACGAACTAGCGCAATTGACTAAATTTGACGGCACAAACTTCCAGATCTGGAAATTTAGTGTAATGATTATATTTAAGGCTGAAAAGTTAAAAGACATTGTGGAAGGCATAAAAACTGAACCAGAAGACAGAACAAAACTAGAATGGAAAGAATGGGATGAGAAAGATGCCCGAGCTCAAGTAATTTTACTTACAACAATAACACAAGATCAAATACAATGTCTTGTTAATTGTGAGACAGCAGCGACCATGTGGTCAAAGCTGAAATCCATTCATGAACAGAAAACTGAGATTTCTCGTGAACTTCTGTGGCAGCGGTTCTATGATTATCGAATGGCTGAAAATGATAAAATTTCTACACATGTATCGAAAATTGAGTCACTAGTAAAGGAGCTAAAAGATTTAAATGAAACTGTAAGTAACAGTGCAGTATGCTCAAAAGTAATAAGCAGTTTGCCATCAAAGTACAATGCATTTCGAACTGCTTGGGACTCTGTATCTTCTGACCAGCAAACATTTGACAATTTAACTGCACGATTATTAAAAGAAGAATCTAGAATGACAACGAGTGAAGATGAAGTTACAAAATTAGCTTTGCAAGTTCAAGCCTTGCAAACGAAGCTACAAAATCAATCAACTAAAAATTATGGTCGTCAAGCAAAGGATAAGAAGAAAGAAAATATTGCTGAAAGAAAGAAAGAAAATATTGCTGAAAGAAAGAAGACAACAAACTGCAACTATTGCAAGAAGAAAGGCCACTGGTTTCGCGAATGCAGAAAACGAATTGCTGATGAAGATGCAAAGAAGACTGAATCAGCATATAACACAGATATATCCAAATTTTACTCAACAACTTCAGAAGATGATCAGCAAAGTTGGATCTGTGATTCTGGTGCTAGTGTGCACATGACAAATCAGAAACATTGGTTTGCGAAATTAAAATCACTAGAAAAGCCGATTTTAGTTAAAGTCGCAAATGACAAAATAATATCAGCCATGAAGATAGGAACAATTGAAATACAAGCTCTTGTAAATGGCAAGTGGCATGATCGAACTATTGAAAATGTATTATTCATTCCTGAGTTAAAAAGAAGCTTATTTTCAGTTGGTGTCATGACCGATAAAAAATTCACTTTTCATGCTTATCCAGAAAAGTGTGAATTTCATAATGAAAATGGAAAATTGTCATGCGTGGGTGTTCGCAACAATAATCTCTGGAAGATGCTATTTAGAAATAAACCTGTATATAAATGTAATGTTGCCAAAAGCGAATCATTAAAATTGTGGCATGAACGTCTAGGGCACATAAACTTTAAATCAATAAAAGATAGCAGTAAAAGTAATGCAGTGGAAGGTCTACAAATTAATGACGACGAAGAAACCTTCTGTGAAGCTTGTCAACTTGGAAAACAAGCACGCAAACCACATCGCACTTCAACACGACCAAAAGCTGATAAACCAGGTGAGATGGTTCACAGTGACGTCTGTGGACCCATGAGTATTGAATCGCCTCGTGGATCTCGTTACTTTGTACTTTTCAAGGATGATTGTACTGGCTACAGAACTGTCTTTTTTATGAGATATAAATCCGAAGTACTAAATAGATTCAGAGAATATGAAGCTATGGTTAAAACTCAAACAGGTAATGCAATCAAGATATTGCGCAGCGACAACGGGCGCGAATACAAGAATACTGAGTTTGAAGAGTATTTACGATGTAAAGGGATAATTCATGAAACATCAGCCCCATATACGCCTCAACAAAATGGGCGATCAGAACGTGAAATGCGTACAATTGTCGAAAGTGCACGTTCAATGATCTTTCATAAAAATGTGCCAACAGAACTATGGTCTGAAGCTGTCAATACTGCCGTACACATCCTAAATCGCACATTATCATCACAAGTCAACGGTGCAAGCGCGTATGAAAAATGGTTTAATAGAAAACCTGAAGTTAAACACATTCGAGTGTTTGGAAGTACAGCCTTTATGTCTATCCCACCGCAGCTACGTAAGAAGTGGGAGCCAAAAAGTAGAAGATTAATGCTTGTAGGATACGAAGGACATTCAGAAAACTATCGATTATGGGATAAAACGCGTAGAAAAATTGAAATTAGTCATGATGTAACTTTCAATGAAAATGAGATGATAGAAGACAAAAATAAAGAAGTTACAAATGTTCGGCTTATCTTTGGAAACTGTGAAGAGCAAGAGGAAGAAGCTGAAATTAAAGTTGGAGAAATAACAGAAGAAAACCTGGAAGAAAATCAAGATCAACGTGCTTTACGTGCTAGAGAGAACTTACGGCGTCCAGACTACTATGAAGCAGCAGCTTTTGCTGCAGTTACAGAAGAACCTCGTACATATGAAGAAGCTGTGAACAGTAATAACAACAAAGAATGGAAAACAGCAATGCTAGAAGAAATTGATGCTCTACATAGAAATAAAACCTGGACATTGGTCCCAATACCCGAAAACTGTCACTTAATTAAAAATAAGTGGGTTTATCGAATTAAAACTGACTCAAATTGTAATCCAATTAGGTTTAAAGCACGACTCGTAGCAAAAGGGTTTACTCAACAAGCAGGAATCGATTTTGAAGAAACATTTGCTCCAGTTGTGAGGTACGACTCCATTCGTTTGTTACTTTCCATAGCAGCAGCAAAAGATTACGAACTTGCAAACTTCGATGTCAAAACTGCATTCCTTTATGGGGAACTGCAAGAAATAATATATATGGAGCAGCCATACGGTTTTGTCAACGAAGAACAACCAAATAGTGTTTGTAAGCTGAATAAAAGCCTCTACGGTTTAAAACAAGCACCACGTTGCTGGAATATTAAATTTGTGAACTTTTTAAATAAGTATAAATTCAAGCAGTTGAACAGTGATCAGTGCGTGTTTGTCGGACAGTTTGATGGTGAGTCAATCTATCTAGCGCTGTATGTAGACGACGGACTAATTGCATCTCCATCGCAAAAAGCAATAAATGAATTGCTGACAAAATTAAAAACAGATTTTGAAATTACTATTGGTGAAGCAAAACAATTTGTTGGACTTGAAATAGTGCGCGATCGGGAAAAGAAAATAATCATGATAAGTCAACAAGCTTACACTAAGAAAATAATTAAAACTTTCAACATGACGGAAGCCAAATCTGCTAATATACCTGCTGAACCAGGACTGCATCTTAAAACTGTAAATGATAAAGTGAGTGAGTGTACTAGAAAAGAACCATATCGCGAAGCTGTCGGGTCGCTGATTTTTCTGGCTACCGTAAGCCGCCCTGACATTGCGTATGCAGTGAGTCAAGCAAGCAGATTCTTAAACAAGTGGACTGATGAACACTGGCAAGCCGTTAAACGTATAATACGTTATTTAAAACAAACATTGAACTACGGTATAGTGTACGGGACTGTGACAGATATAAAAGTGATCGGTTACACTGATGCAGACTATGCGGGGTGTTGTGAAACAAGAAAATCTACTAGTGGTTATATTTTTCTGTTAGCAGGAGGCCCTGTCTCGTGGACAAGCCAGCGACAAAGTGTTGTTGCTCAATCAACTACCGAGGCAGAGTACATATCATTGGGACTTGGCACAAAGGAAGCACTGTGGCTGCAGTCCATGATGTCCGAATTAAATTTTCCCCAACAAACAATTGTTATTAACGTAGACAATCAGTCAGCCATCAAATTAGCAAGAAACCCTGAATTTCACAAAAGAACCAAACATATAGATGTCAGGTTCCATTTTGTTCGAGATGTTTGCAAGAAAGGTTATATTAAATTATCGTATGTTGAATCAAGAAAACAACTTGCAGACATACTAACAAAGCCTATAACTAAAGATTTGTTCAATATGTTAATTAAGATGCTCAATATTGTTAATTTAAACAATATCGAATAAGTGGGAGTGTTAAAATATTATATTCGATATTGTTTGCCGCCATTTATTTTGTATTTCTTTTGTAATATTATTCGACTTCAGACAAGAAGAAGAATATGTATATGTTTTCAAGTTGGTTAGTAGCAGTTGTCAAGAGTGTGTAAATAATAAATGATGCATGTGTTTTGTGGTTCTAAAATATATTATTCTGGTTAAATCAGAGCCTTCATTTTTTGTCAATGATTGGGAGTGTAAAAGAGAGAGTACAAAAGGCCCTTAAAATTCAAACAATAAATATAATGATAAATGATGGATAATGCACTAAGAATAGAGGGGACGATAAAGCGGAGCATTATTTCACTATTACGAAGGATAGAGGAAAAGAGAAAGATTAGTAAGCGAAAATCGTGGGTTCAAATCCTGCATTCAAGAAAGATTAACCAAAAATGTAAGTCATTCCAAACGCATTACAATATGATCTACTCTTAATTAACTCGAGATATTGTGACTAGAATAAAATACACTTAATGTATAAGTTATATCTCTTCATCAAATAGAATTTTTACCTCTCGCTCAGAGAGGTATTGGATTCATGCTAAAAATCGCATATCCTAGATTTTAATCAATAAGCATATTTTAAGGTCCCTACAATCCGATTTTAACATTTTTACAATGATGTCTCTGTGTGTGTGTGGATGTATGTGTGTATATCTGTGTGCGTGTGTATATGGATGTTGGAAGAACGATTTCAAAGTTTTGTACTGAATGTTCATAACATTGTTAAATTTGAAATATTTTCTTAAACCTAAAAAAATGTCCAAAATTAATCGCATTCACAATCCACCTGGTAGATGCCTGTTTGTAGTTTTGGTGATCGTTCTGGTTTTGTTGTTGATAGGATGTTCTTGATTGTGGTTGTTGTTTGAAACCTGGTTAATATGTTGAACTTGCTGGCAATGTGAATGCGGAAAAACATATATAGGAGAAACAAAACGACCGTTGGATATCAAAATTAAAGAACACAGACGACAGACTGAGAGAGGAGAGACATCAAAATCCGGTATTGCAGACCACGCGTGGGAACACCATCACCGTATCCAATGGGACGGAGCAAGGATCCTCAAGAAAGAAGAGCACTGGTACAAGAGGAAATTCAAAGAAGCCGCCATAATACAGAAGAACAGAAAAACAGTGTTCAGCCAGCCGAGTGTAGAAATCCGACCAATCTGGAGGAAACACATCACAGCAGACTCCAGCCTAGCCATCGAGACCCAGGCACCCAGGATGCCCGACCCACCCATTGGACCTGACCAGCCACCCAGGACGCCTGACTCACCCATTGGACCTGATCAACCATCCATCACTAATGTTCACCCCCACAACACCAGATATAAAGCTCGTATGTTAAGGAATTGTCAGTAGTATCAGATCACCTGATGACGACAGCAGATTTTTTCGCTGTCGAAACGTTGTGAATTTTTATAAGTTTTTGTATAAGTGTGTGTTATAAAATAAAGATAATGCAAGTTCAAAATAAATTCGTTTTAAATCAAAGTGAAACATTATCTTATAAATTTAAAAACAAGTAGTTCGTCATATAGCTAGCAAATCTTTCAGTGTACTAAGCAACAAGTCTTGTTTGCTTACCTAGCATTTGCTTGAACTGCGTACTTCATTGAACGCACCTATTGATACTGACATCTGTCAATTTGAATTATTTGAATATATTAGCAGTTTCCATGGTTAGCATATCTGGCTAATGTATGAGTTTTATATCTTTATAATTCTTTAACATTATATGTATTGATTATGAAGTACAAAATGCGATCAAATCGTATAGAGAATAATATATTGTTCAAGTTATAATAACGTTACATGTCAAAAATGGTATTTAACTGTTAAAATCTTCAAATGAGGGTACTCCCGGTTGACCATTTATAACCAAAATCTAATCACTTGTTCTTCTGGATGTAAACTTGAGAAATATGAAAAAAATATAACTTTTGGAATCGTGGTATTGAAGTTATGCGTTCCGAAATTTTCGTCACACACACACAGACACACACATATATGTACATACATACATACAGACATCATCGTAAAAATGGACCCTAAAACATGCTTATTCACTGAAAACTCATCATTGATTTTTTTGATCAAAGACAATATCTTCCTTACCTAAAGGTGACGGAAAGTAAAAGTGTATATACATATAGACTAGCAAGTGTATTGATATTTTTGGAGGTTAGTGTATGACAAACATTTTGGAGGGCCAATCATAAACGAGTTAATTTTATACAATTTTAATTAATATGTACATATAAATGTTAACAAAACAATGAATATTTCATTATATCTGCCAACAGTTTTATTTATCAGGACATTTAATTATATTCATAATTGTATATTTTGATTCAACGATTGCATATCTATATGAATAATAGGAAATCAATGATTTCCATTCTTGCGAAGTTATGTACGCGCGTTCTGATAATAAATCACACTTATTGTAACATTGCAATCGTTGCTACAGAACCGTAATTACCTGCCCTACTCTCCCACCCACATCACGTAACATTTTGGTTTGTAAATTCGTTCTCGTTTTGAATTCCCATTTGCACTTTTATAATACGTATTGCCGCCCCTATTTCAAGCATATGTAGTATTATTTAATTGGGGTGGTTTCAGTCATTTAGAGTCATTTAGAGCATTTCAAATATGTCATCAAATTCATTTTCATATTTTATCAATTCGTTTCAGCTGGTTACTGCCCTCTGAACAGCAACAAATTTTGTGGGAGAATTAATTGTGTTATATTTGATGATTGACAAAAACGTTTAGTAAAAATAGTGTACCTCGACCCTCGACAGAGCAATGTAACATGGGATAATAGTTTTTTACCTCTCGCTAAGAGAGATATTGGAATCATGCAAAAAATTGCATAACTATCCAGATTTTAGTGAATAAGAACTTTTTAAAGTCCCTAGAATCCGATAATAACATTTTTACGCCGATGTCTGTGTGTGGATGTGTGTATGTGTGAGGTTGTAGGTACGATTTCTTAAATTTATAAGACTAAATACCAGTGTAACTACGGATTCATCAATCTAACAGTAACGCGAAGAGTTGAATAGATTCTAGTAACAATTGGACAACTGGAAGTAGTAGTATTTTAACGAAAATCTTCTAAATATTATTTTTTGAAAATTTATGTTATTACAAATATTAAAAAACCTAATTCTCTATCCGGTATATTTAAAAATATTATTATACCTTCTATAGATTTAAAGATATAGATATATAATCTATAAAATAATCTGTTGTATAGTAAATCTCAAAGCCCAAATATCTCCTTGGTAACTACTTGAGAAATTAAAATGTCTGTAATTGACAGATAAATGTCACTAATGTCAAAAATTCATAGATAGTACTAAAGGCTTTTTCTGGGAACGATATTTAATATTTCGTATTGAATTATTAATTATATATTTACAATGATAGGTATATTACATGAACCCTTCAGAAATACCGCTTATCCCGTTAATGAATACGAAAAACCTTGAACATTTAGAAGTAATGGAGAACACTTGTTCATAGAATGTATTTGAAATTATAGAAAATACGTAAATTAAAGATTAGGTGTAATTAGATTTTTTTGTGTGTACAAGAAATATATACATATACCACAATGGAAAGGGCGGGAAGTATTGTGAAGGCCACAACAGTTTTTTTTTATTTTAAATCTTACTTTATCCATATTTCATTTGTTACAACTCGGTAAAAACTTTTTTAAGTGTCCGGTTTTTTTGCCACAAGTATAGCTTGTTTCTTCGACTGAGTAAATATATTTAGCTTTTACGAAAATTTGCCCCTAAATATTGCAAATATATAAAAAGATCTTGGTTTTATTCTTATGTAGTGATCATTTTCATCATAAAGAATATTCCTGAGGTACAATAACGATAATGGTAAACACATCTTGAGAAAGAACATATAGAAAAATTATGACATATCATTTCCCAATATTTGCTATCTCCATCTTCTCTACTTCCTTCCACATCATATCAAATATCTTCTTTCTGTTCAATATAATCCTATTGACAATATCTTAGCGATGAAAAGACTAACAGCGGTTCCAGTGGCGTGCGTTACGCATGGGGTTATTTGTGCAATAATGCCAATATTTAGTCCAACATGTTGTGTGTTCAGGCTAATGCACGGTCTGTTTACTCAAGGCTTAAGTCGCCCTCGAAATGCCAAGGGTAGCAATTCGTGAAGTTTGTGGAGAATTTAGGATTTTTCAGGAAAACTAACACGGACAAAAATAGTAAACGAATTTAAACTTAGTCAAATTATAAAGAAAATTCAAATTTAGTCAAATCAGTAAATGGACTTAAATTTTGTTACTATTTAAAACTAAACCAAATTAAAAACTAAGTCAAATGAATAAAATGAATTAAAGTTAGTCAAATTGGGAAACAAATTATATTAAGTCAAATGTATTTACACTTGTCAAAATGAAACCAAATCAGTAAATACATTTATACGTAGTCGAATTAAATTAAGTCACATCATTTCATAGAATTTGAGCTGTTAAATTGAGTAAAAATTTAAACTAAGTCAAATTAGTTTTTACAATAGGAAATTACACTCTGATATAGTACATCTACAATTCAACTGAGTCAAATTGTGAAAAAATTAAACTAAGTCAAATAAGTAAATAAATTTAAACTTAGGCAAATTGTGGAAGAATTTAAACTAAGCCAAATTAGTTTTTATGGTAGGGGTTAATACTCTGATAAAATATAGAATTAAACTAGGTCAAATTGTGAAAAAAAAACTAAGTCAAATAAGTAAACCAATTTAAACTTAGGCAAATTGTGGAAGAAATTAAACTAAGTCAAATTGGTTTGTACAGTAGGAATTAAAAAAAAATTAAACTAAGGTAAATAAATACACCAATTTAAACTTGGTTAAATTTTTAAATAATTTAAACTAAGTCAAATTGGTTTTTACAGTAGGAATTTACATTCTGATTAGAATACAGGATTAAACTGAGTCAAATTGTGGAAAAATTAAACTAAGTCAAATAAGTAAATAAATTTAAAATTAAGCAAATTGTGGAAGAATTTAAACTAAGTCAAAATGGTTTTTACAATAGGAATTTAAAAAAATTAAACGAAGTCAAATAAGTTAATAAATTTAAACTTGGTCAAATTGTGTAAAAAATTGAACTAAGCCAAATTAGTTTTTATAGTAGGAGTTTATACTTTGAGAAAATATAGAATTAAACTCGGTCAAATTATAAAAAAAAAAACTAGGTCAAATAAGTAAACCAATTTTAACTTGGTAAAAATGTGAAATATTTTAAACTATGTCAAATTAGCTTTTACAGTAGGAATATACACTCTGTTAGAGTATAGAATTAAACTTAGTCAAATTGTGTAAAAATTTAAACGAAGTCAAATATATTTTTACAGTAGGAGTCAAATTGTATATAAAATCTTTATGATTGATTTTTAAATTTTCTTAATTTGACAAATTCATTTACTAATTTGACTTTAAAATTTGAGTATGTTTAATTCATTTGAAAAGTACTACATACGAGTAATAGTCAGGATGTAAGTAAATCTACTTTAAACTCTGTTGTGACCACCACAATACCTCCGACCAATTTCAATTTATTTTATAAAAATTTCGTAGAAAATGTGATGTGCTGCCACCAGATTTTTTATTTACCAAATTTAAAGCATAAATAAAAGCTATGAAAAGAATTCGATGCACAAACAAAACCTAAATTCTGTTAACAATTGAAATGATAGAACGTAACACAATAGTATTATTGTAGCATGATACAGCAATCAAAGCATAATACCAGCAATAAAAAATTAACACATTCAATGTGTTTGCACACATTCCAATCTGAAAACAATCCCATTCAAATTTATGTAAATTCATTGTTTAAAACAAAACATACAATAGCGTTTTAAATTCTCGAATGCGAATCAAGATTGGTATTGCTGTTGGCGTTTTTTCGCGCCGTTTAGAAGCCGCGAATGGAATGGAAATATTTAGTTTTATTGGCTGCGAACAGTTATAGATGTAATTAGCAGGAGATGAAAGAGTTATGGTTTAGGGAACTGGTGTTTGGCGATGTCATTCGCTCGATGAAATATGCATTAGCAGGACAACGCTAGGCGACCATAGTCCTGCGGCTGCGTGCAATGGTACAGTACATTCAAAAGTGTCACAATCAAAGGATATTGATAGTAGGAGTTTTTACAACCCATTATATGTCGGTAAAGGATGTATTGTCTTTAGTCAAAAAATCTAAGGTGAGTTTTTAATGAATAAATAAGATTTGGGGTTCCCATATTGTGGACGCTACTGCCAAGAAGAATTTTCAATGTTTTTACCACTTCTGCATCGTTTTTACCTTCCGTCACCTTTAGGTAAGGAAGGTATTGTCTTTGGTCAAAAAATTCAATCATGAGTTTTTACTGAATAAGCATGTTTTAGGGTCCCTATAATACATTTTTACGATGATGTCTGTATGTATGTATGTGTGTGTCTGTGTGTGTGTGACAAAAGTTCCGGATCCCATAACTTCAATACCACGATTCCAAAAATTATATTTTTTTCGTATTCCTCAAGTTTACATCCAGAAGAAGTGATTAGATTTTGGTTATAATTGGTGAACCGGAAGTACCCTCATTTGAAGATTTAACAGTTAAATTTGATTTATTGACATTTAATATTATTAAAACTTAAAGAATATATTATTCTCTATACGATTTGATTACATTTTATACTTCATATTCAATAGATACAGAGTTAAAGAATTTTAAAGAAATTATATTTATAATTCAGCCAGCTATGCTGAACATGGAAACTGCTAATATATTCATATAATTCAAATTGACAGATGTCAGTATGAATAAAAAGTAAATTAATGTGGCAGAGATGAGGATGTTGAAGTAGATGTTGGGGAACACACGGAGTGATACGGTAATAAAATAACTCTAGTGTAACAATTTTCTAGAAAGATACAAGAAAGACGATTACATTGGTTTGAACATGTCATGAAGAGAAATGAAGAATTATATTTGAACAAGAATGAGTAGTTTAGTAATGGGAGGTTGAAGAAGCAGAGAAAGACCAAAGATAAGATGGAAGGACTGTATTGCGGAAGACTTGAGAGAAAAAGAACCGAATGAGAACGACACGCAAAAATATCGACTCCTAACGAATGGGAAAAGCTAAAGAGGAACAAGATGTCAGTGTCAACTGCAATTTGAATAGTTTGTTTATGAAATAATTTTACTGTAAATTTAGAATCTTTTCCAAGAAAAATTATGTATGGAATTTATACATTATACACAGGTATTGTGCTGGCCACAACAGATTTTTTACTCATATTACGCTGTAAACTTATATAAACATATATTTAACTTAATTAAAATTTGGTTACTGCATATTCCTTTGCTAGAAACTTTCACTATGGAATTAATACAAAATACAAAGACCTGAACGAAGGTAATGTATTGGAAATATAGAATCTTTTTAAAAAAAAATTTCTTCGTGGAATTTGTACTAAATACATAGAACTGACGGAAGGAACAAAACTTAGAAGATCCAGGTAAAATTTTGCATGACTAGTACTTCAAATATGAACTTTGAAGACTCAACTTTAGCAATAAATCTGTTTCCGCAATGTTCGCATCCGAATTGCGCTGGCCCGAATTGATAATGGCCGTTTTGTGGACCCCAGTTAGGCTTATAATTTATTGTTTAATTTTATCCCAGTAAACATTCCATTACGCACCAATGTATCTGTGTACATGTGCCTTTGTTCCGTTATGAGGACTGTTAATGGATTCATAAAGATGGAAACACCGCCTGTTCCTCTGTCTCAACGTCCACAATGAAATACCGGCCGTAATCACCGATCATACCCCGTAAGGACTGGGATTACAAGGATTGTTGCCGTTGGCGTAACTCAGATTACAGCACAGGGAAAACTGTTTTTTTTATCTTATATGTATAATGAAATTTATGTTTATTCAATATCATCTTTAATACAATGTTATATAGTTCGTATCAACCAAGGTAGTGTTATTGTTTTATATACCGAAGGTACCGGCTTCGAATCCCGATATTTTCGATAAATGTTATTTGCCTTTAGTTTTTGTTTAACCGTTACAACTGTAACAATACACATATTTAAACACAGTCTATTATATTTACAATATTTTTAGAATAAGAGTTTAAATTAGGTAACAAATCGATTTAAACATAGTCAAATTGTAAAAAAATTAAACTATGTCAGATCAGTGAATTGATTTAAACTTAGTCTAATAGAGTCTAATAGAGTCTAATAGTGGAAGCATTTGAACTAAGTCAATTATATTTTTACAATAGAAGTATGGATATAAACTTAGATAAATTATGGATATTCAAACTAAGTCAAATATATTTTTACAGGAAGCATTTACAGATCAGTACATGAATTTAAACTTAGTCAAATTGTGAATATTTGAATTAAGTTGAATAATATATATATATATATATATATATATATATATATATATATATATATATATATATATATATATTTACAGTAGAAGTTTAAGCCCTTATACCCAGATTATAAAATTAGTCAAATTATGAAAAACTAATAAACTAAGTCACATCGCTGACTGAATTTAAACTTGGTCAAATATTGGAAAAATTTAAACCGAGTCAAATATATTTTTTACCATAGGAGTATCGATTTAAACTATGTGGAAAAATTTAAACTAAGCCAAATATATACAGTATGAGTTTACATCTTGATGTAGAATATAGACTTAAACTGAGTCAAATTATGGTACTTTAACATATATTTTTTTACAATAGTTCCTTCCCTTATACCTAAAGTGTAGAATAAAACTAAGTCAAATGATGAAAAACTAAGTCAAATCGGTAACTAAATTTAAACTTAGTCGAACAATGGGAAAACTTAAGCTAAGTCAAATATAATTTTACAAAAAGAGTATAGATAAGGATACGGAAAGATAGGTAAAGAAATAACTCTAGTGTTACAAGTTTCTAGGAAGATACAAGCGAGATGATTACATTGGCTTGAAAATGTTATGAGGGGAAATGAAGAATATATTGGATGAAGAGAGAAAAGCTTTAGTAATAGAAGGTTGAAGAAACAGAGGAAGACCAAAGATAAGATGGAAGGACTGTGTTGAGGAAGACTTGAGAGAAAAGGAACTGAATGAGAACGACAAGTAAAACAGAAATGAGTGGAAGAAGAAAATAAAAAATAGCGACCCCTAACGAATGGGGAAAGCTAAAGAAGAAGAATGTTAGTGTCAAGTACAATTTGCATAGTTTGTTTATGAAATAACTTTACTGGAAATTTAGAATCTTTTGCAAGAAAATTTATGTATGGAATTTATACATAACACACAGGATTGACGGAAGGTATTGTGCTGGCCACAACAGATTTTTTTTTCGGCCACGAGTGTAATTATAATAATAATTTATATTTTCTGTTACAGACCTGTGCTGTACAACCCACATCATCGTTTGGTGAGTTTTTGGAAGTATATAAAATTCGGAAAAGTGTTATCCATCTTGTCAATAAAAATCATAAATCCCAATCTTCCGAATAGTAGATAATGTTTAACTCATGTTAAATCCGGTGTTAAATCTCTGAAATGTGTCCTCCATTTATCTTGCTATAATCAATTTGGTTATTCGTATCTATACGAAATCTGGGTCAACATTTCGCGCCTAATTTAAAAATATTACCGAATCATGCAGGGTACACACACTCTATGATTCTTTGTCGCTGTAGAGTGAAGTAGGCTCGTAAATCAATTTGCACAAATGACAGAAAATTCGCACGCAACTTTGCCAATAAAGGGATTTCGTGAAATATAAAACTGTTCTGGCGTCCGCTCTGGATGGAATGAATGGATGGAAAACTTGAAATTTCTTTTATTGCCGGTAATGTTGCAACTGTTTGCTCTTAAAGTCTAAACTGAAGGGATGTGGATTGCTCATCAAACAGCAAAATGACTTTAGAATGGACATAGATTTTTCCGAAGAAGTGCGACAGGGTTCAGGGGTTAATTGTGGCAAAAATAAGATAAAATGTTTAAAATGTTTTGTAAGAACATAACAGAGATAATCGATGGATTGCATGTTCAGTTCGTCTAACTACAGCGAGGGTTGTATATTAAATGTATTATTTATTCACTATGAAGTGTGCAGGCGATTCAGCAGATTAGTTTCGGCTTTTATATATATCATATTCTTTATTGACGAATTTATTACAATAACAATATTGACAAAGGATATATAATAAATATTTAAACATAGCTTTGATAATGACGATATATTATATATTTTTAACACTCTTCTTAACAATGATTACCCAATATAATGCCTCAATAAAGTAATCAAAGAATCAAGAAATTTAAATATCAGCACACTATTCATACAAATGTTAATTTTTGGTTACTTAAGTATAAGCAGATGTGGGGGCCAGTTTCAGAATAATAATTAGTGATTATGTACATAGATGTTAAATGTCAGAATTTTTAATAAAAATATCAAGGTTTACTAAATTCATGTAGCTAATTTGTCACCAGGAGTGTAGAATTTACTTGTCGAGGAAAATAAACCACATTGAATTGAAAATTCACTAAATTTAGAATGAAAAATTATAATAGTTGACATCAATGTACATAATTACTAGCTATTATTCTGACACGGGTCCCATATCTGCTTGTCAAGGCCAATAAAGTCCCTATTGTATTTAACATTTCTTGTATACCTATACTCTACACCAAAAATTCTACTTATATATATATATATATATATATATATATATATATATATATATATATATATATATATATATATATTCCTTTCCTTATATTTAGATTGTTTAAATTTATATTCATTCTATGAAGAAATTTTGTCTTACTATTCTAATTTTCGAAATGTTTCCAATTATTTTTTTTTTAAATATTTAACCATTAATGCAATAAGAAATAATATAATATATGTACTTCTCAGAACAAATCTTCAGTAATGTCTCTGGATTTTTGACACCGACATTTATCTGTCAGTTACAAACAATTTAATTTTTCAATTGGTTTCCATAACATTATTTGGGTTGTGATATTTATTACAACAAATTATTATACCCCTTATATTTCTTTATCTCTAAATTTATAAAATATAATAAAATATGTATCAGATAGATAATTTACTCTTCTTTAATACTAGCAAGAACAAAAATTTTCTAATTATTACCAAAACCTTTTCAGCTCTTCCCAGTAATGTCCGATTGAGAAATAAGTAGTTAAACAGATACTAAGTATTATAGATTTTCAGACATCGTCCTTCAAATATACACACACAACAAATATACACATACATCCACACACACACAGACATCATTGTAAAAATGTTAAAAATTGGATTGTATTGTATGCGATTTTTAGCATGAATCCAATACCTCTCTTAACAATAGGTAAAAAGATGGTATTTTTTGCATCACCGCATTGTAAACAAAGAAATAAAATAAATATATCATCACGGCATATTACCCATTGCTGGGTGTGCCAATCTGCTTTGTACACAGATATCGGTGAACAATGGAGGAGAAAATATACTTGCTTAGTTCATGTATTCAATGAAAACGTAGATAATAATTTACAGAAAAATACCAATAATATTTTTGTGCTGTAACTTGAAAATTTGTTATCCCTTTTAGTACCACCATATAAATTTATTAAATATCTTCTTGTTAGGCGATCTGGCCACATGTTGTGTAATTTTCCCCGGAGGCTATCGAATATATTTCTCCCCTTTAATTTTATCTACCCTTATCGATGTGTAGCTGATACAAACCGCCCTCTAACAATTGAAATTTTATCTTTGTGATGTTTGTTTTGTTTTAAGTAATGAGATGCTGATTGGTCTAAATGAAAAATTGGAATTTGAATTCCGTATGTGCATGCCGTGAAATTGCTTTAAATTAACTATTTTATTTCGCTTCCAATTTACATTCTGACGGCCTATATTTACATTTAAATTTCTCCACTTGCATCAAGTGGAAATTCAGGATAAATGCAATGCAATTATTGCCAACCGCACGGATACAAAAATACTATTTCGAGTTCGTAATTATTTGATCGTCAATTTTGAATTTTACCGAGTTGCTGCCTTTATCGTGTGTTACAAATTATTAGGCTTTTCAAATATTCAGTCCCTTGATAATAGTCCCAGACTTCAACTTCTCAGGGTGCGCCTTTTAAAAGTATTTTAATATGACATGTAAATTTGTTTTTGTAAATGGAAATTTAAATTCTATTTTTAAAACGCAATTTGAAGAAATGACAAAATAAAAGTCAATTTAAAAAATCTGATGTGGCCAGCACATAACCTCTCGCCGTATATTTTACCTGGCTGTATGCATAAAGCAAAGATTATTTCTATAAATACAAATAATATATTCATATAAATCTATGACGTATAAACTTCTTTATTATTCAATAATAGCATGTCTCAACATAAAGATATTTACCATAAATTATGTTACAATAAATTACAAAGTAGAGTTTACCATATATAAATATTAGGCTGGTAACAGCAATTTTCAATTCGAACAACTTTGTTTACTTTCTCTTCATATTCTTCTAGTAAAAACATTAATTTTGGGCGGTCTAAAATGTATATATCTGGATTGTGCATCTATTCTTATATATCTTCTTTTACATTTTATTTTTTCATACATGTTATATCTAAATAACACTAATTCCCTTTAATAAAGTGACGGATAGATTGCACTCCGATTATTCTTATATCGATGTGTAATTTTGTCAATATTTACAACTTACTTGAGAAGAATTTGATAGCTTTTTCGCAATTCAAAGTTACTCTAGTCTATAGTACTGGTGTACATTGTCCCATAATGTTTGAAACAAATTTAAGTCCTTCAACCTAGACTTGTCATCTCCATAATAGTCACAGATCAAGAACTAAGGGATTCTCCAAGTACATTTTTCTTTCATTACTCATTATTTCTGACACTGACATTTATCTGTCAGTTACAAATAATTTAAATTATCAACTATTTTTCATGGCATTCTTTCGGCTGTCAAATTTATTACAACAGATTATTTTATATATTATACTTCTTTTATCTCTAAATCTATGGAATATATAATAAAATATTTAAATGTATCAGATAGAGAATTTAATTTTCTTTAATATTACCACGAAAAATTTTCAAAAAATAATATTTAGAAGATTTTTTTTCAAGAATCTTCTACTTCCGGTTGTCCAATTGTTACCAAAACCTTTTCAGATCTTCCCATGAATGTCCGATTGGGAAATACGTTGTTAAACAAATTTTAAGTCTTATAGTTTTTGAGTAACCGTCCTTCCAACATCCCACACACACACATCCACACACACACACACACACACACACACACACACACAGACATCATCGTAAAAATGTTAAAATCGGATTGTAGGGACCTTAAAACGTGCTTATTCAATAAAATCTGGATATGCGATTTTTAGCATGAATCCAATACCTCTCTTAGCGAGAGGTAAAAATGAATAAGAAATGAACGTAAATTCATTTATTATAAAAGAAATTTTTGTCGTTTTTACCTTACCTATAGGTAAGGAAGGTATTGTCTTTGGTCAAAAAATTCAATGTTGAGTTTTTAATGAATAAGCACGTTTTAGAGTCCCTACAATACGAATTTACTGTTTTTACGATGATGTCTGTATGTGTATGTGTGTGTGTCAGTGTGTGTGTGACAAAAGTTTTTCCTTCGATAACTCCAATACTACAATTCCAAAAATTTCTTTCATATTCCTCTTTCGTACGTCCACAAGAAAATCTGATTAGATATTGGTTATAATTGGTTAACCGGAAGTACAATAATTTGAAGATTTTAACAGTTTTACTTGAAAAACCACTGTCAAATATCATTTTTTGTCCTTTTATGTCATTATAGGTAAAAGAATATGTTATTCTCTATTCCATTTAATTATATTTTTTTCTTCATATTCAATGAATTTAGTGATAAAGAATTATAAAGAAATAACTTGCAACCTAATGCTGCTAAAAGCTGCACCATGGAAACAATATTGAAATATTACTAACTGACAGATTTATTCTTACTAAATCAACGTTTCGGTGCACCCTTGCACCTTCTTCAAGGTCTACAACAATTATACAACAAAAATGTTTTGAGTTTTGATGGAATTTGTGCGTACGAAAACGAAGTTGAAATATTTGGATTTATGTAATAGTGTTTTGTTATATGTGGTTTCTTTGGGAGCTTCGGCTATCAATCGAGATATGTATTCCGTTAATATTCTTAAATATAGAGGTAAATTTATTTTGTCGATGAATTCGGTAGAAAATGATTTAGAAATTTTTCCGGGTAATCGTAATTGTGTTACGTAAACAAGTTTGCGCTAACACAATATGTAATCTTTTGCAGTAGATAAATTAGCCCACTTTTCTGTCATTGTTTTGCGGATAGTTTTGTAGTTTTGTTATTGAAATGAAGGAGATATTTCCATAGAAGTAGAACCCTCGCTGTCTTAGTTAATGTTGAACGACGCGTCTAATAGTTAATAGATAAAGTGAGGCAAGAAGAATTGTCAAAACCATAAATATATTAAGAAGTAGTCTTCAATTGCAGTGTTTAATTTCTTTCCAACTTTTGTTCGGGGATTTTCTCGCCGACTGGATAAGCATTTCGAAGTAGTCTTGTTCTCTTTAATTCGTCGCGTAGTTCAGCTTTAAGTCTTGTTTGTTTTGCATGGCATTGTCCTGTGCATTTTTGCTTGCGTGTTTGGATGCTGTGTTGCTGCACCAATTTGCAGATAGCATGGACTGTCTGAGCTGTTGTTACTGATTGATGAAGACGAACTACCGAACAGGAAAATCTCTTTGAGGATTGCCAAAATACAACAACGGGGAGCTGGAATTATCAGTGATTATTTTTTATTTCTTCTATACAATTAATTTTTATGGGGTAACGACACAATGATTTATCAATGGTGAACTACGCATTGGGGATGGTTGGTTTAAATGTAAATGGGTGATGTAATATATGGGCTGTGACACTAGCTCCACGCAGGCAGCGGAAGCCAAGAGAACTAATGCCCAGGAAGTGCGAGGGTGTGGACCTGTTCGGACCTGCATGCATAGGGCAAGGGCATATATCATCGCTGAACTCAGGAAGATACGTCACAGGAACTAAAAATTACAAATATTGGGAATGAATAAATTTTTTGGTAGATTGAAGTTGTCAGAAAATCAGCATATTTTTTACCTTCCGTCACCTTTAGATAAGGAAGGTATTCACCCTTATTCTGTAATTTGATAAGTTTTAGCAACATTGCTTAAAAATTAACCAATAGAAACAAATGTAAAGCCTGGCATTTTCATATTTTTTTAGTGTTTGCAATTATTATTGGTTATTTGGAGCTAAGAGTTAGTAACGTTGTTACAAAATTGGGGTGATTGTCTTTAGTCAAAAAATTCGATAGTGAGTTTTGTCTGTATGTGTGTGTGACACACACTATAGTTCTAAAAATTATAATTCTTTCATATTCCTCTACATTCATATGAAAAGCTGATTAGATTTTGCGGAAAAACCTTTATTTGAAGCTAAGAGTTTTTCTTGAAATCTTATGTACGGTTTGATTGCATGCTTTTATTCATATTCAATAGATCCGTTAAACAATTGTAGAATTATTAAATTTCATAAATCAACGTATTGACGGATAACAGATAAGAAAATTAGTGTGGCAGAGATGAGGATGTTGAAATGGATATTGGGGAAGACCCGGAGAGACAGACTAAGGAATATGATAATAAGGGAAATGGCTCGAGTGATAGAAGTTACTAGAAAGATACAAGAGAGATGATTACATTGGAAGGATGAAGAATATATTGGAAGAAGAATGATTAATAATAGTAGGTAGAAGAAACAGAAGAAGAGCAAAGAAAGGAGAAAGGACTGTATTGCGGCGGACTTGAGAGAAAAGGATTTGAATGAGGACGACAAGCGAAATGAGTAGAAGAAAATCAAGAATAACGACCCCCGAATGAATGGAAAACGCCAAAGAAGAAGAAGAACATGTCAGGGTCAAGTACAATTTACATAGCTTGTTATAGAATCTTTTACAAGAAAATTTATGTATGGAATTTGTACATAATACACAGAATTGACGGAAGGTAATATGCTGGCCATATCTATGGAATCCCAAAAACAGATGCATAATATGTAAAGCAATAACCTAAACATCTGAATCTCATTTCCATTTAAATAAATGCAGGTAGGGTCCTTATTAAAAATTCACTTTGAAACAACGGTACCGTGAGAAATTGTTTGAAATTTGAATATTATTGTAGTATTTGAATATCCCTTGGCAGGTGGGGGTGTAGTAATTAAAAATTCACTTTGTACCGTGCGGCATCTGCGTCCATGTGAGATCCACTGCCTCTGCGACTGTCTTTGTCTCCAGTCCAGAGAAATTATTCAGCGGCACTAACACGATTAATCTCTTCCTCTTTTACATTTAACCGACTCTTTATATTCTAATCTAATCATACCAGTAAACAATTCATTTGGGATTCTACAGCGTTTCACTTTATTATTTTCATAAGATAAACAAGGCATTAAATTGTGTTAAATAGTCGGTATATCATTTCAAGGAAAATTAATGTGCTTATTCTTTTACTTCTTTTATTTTACACATTGTGCAGGAATAGTGTGGTACATAAAACAGACGTAATTTTTTTATAATGAATTATCTTCTTCCCGTTTATGTTAGTCTTACCGCTTGTTAAGTCTTCTATGATGGGAAGTAGCAATCCTCCGTCTTATCCCGAATACATTCCCTTTAGGCTTTCATCAAGTGCGAGCTTTGTCCTTGTCTGGATCCCAGAAAGCTCTGGCCCTCCCAACCATTGTCAACTGTTAATTGGATCAGATAATTGATAGCGCGTCATCTATCACCATCGATACCGCAACAAACAAATCACTTCCATATATACACCAATAATTGCACGAATAGTTTCTCATGAAAAACAGAGTCAAGGATTTTAGAAAAATATTTGTTTTTAATAATATTCTAAATGAAAGTTACATGCCGAGATAAAGGTACAATATACCGAAAATGGCCCTGTGGACAATATGATAAAAGTATTAAACTTGAATTATTTGTATCTGAAGGTGAATGTCTCCGTCCCCATTGTTCGCGACGTAGGCCTGCAGTTTTGGGCATGAATAATTCATGTTCAGTTGTTAAACTTTTTTCAAAGTTTTCTTCAGGAGTTTAACGATAATAATAAATAACTAACAACATAAATTATTTTTACATTACCCTAACCTAAGCAATTATGAATATACTGCGATGCATTTAACATTTAACCCCGCACTACTTTGTAGAAATTGAAGACCATTTAGGAAAAACAACCTTTGTCTTAGATAAATAACTTTTTAGCTTCCTTACTTTTATAATTTTGTGCATCTTAATTAAGAATCATGTTTCAATCTTGAAAGTAGATTTTGTTATATATAACAATATACGAGTATATGGTTTTTTGTTCAGATGTTAAGATAAGTTGATATTAGACTCATACAAAGTCTAATATAATTTGAATCACCTATTAGAGAAACCACATAAGTCACATTTTTTACCTCTCGCCAAGAGAGGTATTGGATTCATGCTAAAATTCGCATATCCAGATTTTACTGAGTAAGTACGATTTAAGGTTTATAGAATCCGATTTTAACATTTTTACAATGATGTTTGTCTGTGTGTGTGTGTGTGTAAATGTGTGTGTGTGCGTGTGTGTGTGTGTGAGAGAGAGGTTATTGGAGGTACGATTTCTCAAATTCTATAAGACTAAAGACCTGTGTAACTAACGATTGCTCAATCTAACAGTGATGGGAAGAGTTGAATAGGTTCTGGTAACAATTGGAAAACCGGAAGTAGTAGTATTTTAACAAGAGCTTCTTATAAAATATATCTACATACAAAGATTAGATGGAATTAGAATTTTTGTGTGTACAAGAAATGTTAAATACAATACTAATATATCCCGAGATGGAAACGGTGAGAGGTATTGTGATGGCCACAACAGATCATGTTGTTTTGTCTCCTGAAATTTTTGCTGTTTTGAAATATGGTTTCTCAAATAGGTGATTCATTTATGAAACGTACCCATATTATTTACAAAAGTAAATATTCTTAGGCCCTGAGAAACCGCAGAGAATGTATGCCCTTTAAAATATTTACCGAATGATTGGTGAATTTAAATTGATCGTAAGCAGCATTCAATACATCTTATCAATTATGAATCCACATCACAATGGCTAGTTTGCTCTAGCAAATCAAATTTGCTTGAATGGAATAGTTGAATAATAATCAATGTTACATGGCTTGTGATTGGCTGATCGTAAACGGACGTCTCCCCTCTGGTGGTGGGTAGAACAGACTCTTTATCACCTCGTTGTCTCGGAGGATCTATTGCACTAGAACTAACGCAGTGCTTGAGACTTTGACGGGAAATTTATGTTACCTTGACCATGAATGCGGGAATTTATCGTTGTTTAATCTTTGCACAACAGCCCTCAACTTTAGGGGGTAGGATACTACGTTTACAACACATTTGTCATACCAAACGAACTTAGAAACACAAATGGAAAATGTTTACTCAGATGATTTTAGCAGGTAAAGAGTTTTTTCTTTTAAATCTGTTACAAACAATTAATATTTGTATGAGCAAGTCCATAAACGATTGACAAAGACACATATTGTTAGAGTCCTAGTTGTTATAAATGTCGCAAAATGACTCCCTTGCTTTCTCGATAAAATTAATAGCTTCATCCTTCCGTACACATGTATCCTGTCAGTAAGACAACTCCAAACATACGGCAATGACACTACAACACGGCACTGCACGTGTCACGGTGGTAATCACGTTAACAATGTTGTGCGATGGCTATCTCAACACGTGGAAGATATATACGACGGCCCTTGCTACCTTATGTTTGAGGGATGGGGAATACAGAATTGAGGAATATCACGCATCTAAAACTGTGCTATCTGGTCTAGTCATCAGTGACTAAGGACATCAGGTTTATTGCTATTTTGTAGCTTAAATTAGGTGCTAACATAGATTATTATGAGAATAATACCAACAGCGGTCATAAAGATTTACGACTGATTTTCTGTAGTGCCAAATAACAGCGCCATTTATGAATTGGAATCCAAACTATTTTTGATTCACCTTCATCAATATCCTCCCTAAGATATATCAATATTAGTTCAGGACAGTTCTCGTATGCGCGTAGTTGTTGATCTGTTAATTTTGCCTCGTTTGATGCATCTGTCGAACAGCGGTACGCAATCTTGTGTCCGTTTGTACAAAGAACCAATCTAATCGTTTGATTTGAATGCATATTGAAGAATAAATTGTGATTTTGATGGTTAGCTTTTCCCATTTGTTAGGGGTCGCTATTTTTTATGTTGTTCTTCCACTCATTTCTGTTTTGCATGTCATTCTCATTCATTGCCTTTTCTCTCAAATCTTCCGCAGTATAATCCTTGCATCTTATATTTGGTATTCCTGTTTCATCAATCTTCTATATCTAAGCTATTCATTCTTCTTCCAATATATTCTTCATTTCTCCTCATGGCATGTTCAAACCAATGCCATCGTCTATTATATTTCCCTTATTCTTTCATTCCTTACCGTAACTTTCCGTATCTTCCCCAACATCTCTTTCAACAGCCTCTGCCACAATCATTTACTTTTCATTGATATTGACATCTGTCAATTTGAATTATCTGAATATATTAGCAGTTCCATGGTTAGCATAGCTTGCTGATTTATAAAATTTGATATATTTATAATTCATTAACCATATATCTATTGAATATTAACTTTGAATATATAATACATATAAGAACGGCAACGTAATGTATTTAGATTAAATATTTCTAGAGAAGGTGCCATCTATCCCTCCGTATACGAATTATTTCTGAGTTAGTTCAAAAAATACACAATAGGTGGATGTTGCACAGTGTTGCCACTTAGCTAGAACAGCAAGATAAGATTTTATAAAGGTTTTTAAGTTTGCTACTGTAAAACAAGTATACATGTACATTGAAGATTCAAAATATATTATCTGGTTATTATGAATCAATATTTTTGAATTATTGATTATTGAATACCTCTAACAAATAGTATCTGCCAATGCTGTCAACACGATTTACCGTAGTTCATAGTTTTGTGGTAGGAGTCACTAGCTATCTATAATAATTTTGTGAATAAAAAAAGACAGATATAGTATCTTGCTAGGCCATATGCGTTGCCGTTCTTATATGTATTATATATTCAAAGATATTAAGTATAAAATGTAGCCAAATCGTATAGAGAATAATATATTCTTTAAGTTATAATAACGCGAAATGTCAATAAAAGATTTAACTGTTAAAATCTTCAAATGGGGGTACTTCCGGTTGATCAATTGTATAACCAAAATCTAGATGATCTTCTTCTGGATGTACACTAGAGGAATACGAAAAAATTATAATTTTTGGAATCGTGGTACTGCAGTTATGTGATTCGAAACTTTCGTCACACACACCCAGACACACATACATACATACAGACATCATCATAAAAGTGGTAAAATTGTATTATATGGACCCTAAACGTGTCTATTAACTAAAAGCTCATTGAATTTTTTGTCCAAAAATAATACCTTCTTTACCTATAGGTGACGGAAGGTAAAGAGTTCATATTGATAAACCCTGTAGCTACACTGTGTCAAAAAGTGCACTATATTTTAAAGAAAGGTTGCTGTTTTATTAGAGTCAAAAGAATTAATGACAAGTAAGCATATTTTTGGGCAGCTTTATAAACACTATCACATTTTTTTGCGTGAAATTTAAAAATAAACTATCAAGAAAATAAAAGTTTATTACTTAATTGAGAGATTTCTTGTGAATTCGCGGGTGTATAATACCCCTTATGCAGTTATGATTTCTTTTCTTTGCAGGTAGTTATAAATCTTGAAGGTGTCTTAACAAAATGAACAAATACAGAAGTTGGTTCGTTAAGTAAACCGTTTAAAAAAGTTGTGGCAATGTAGCCAGGCAGCTTGCGGCAGAAATAAATTGACTATCGATTGTACGTTGCACTTTTTTACAATTTGTCTCAATCTTTTTGCCGTTCTGTACTTGAGTTGAGGGTGACACTGAGCCAATCTGCGAAAAAACTGTTTGTCTTTAATCAACCACATATGGACTTTTCCACTCGACAACGACATGGATTTTTTTACAATTGTGCACTACACAAACTTGCGAGTAATTGCTTCCAGTATTTATCTTTTCACATGTGCACTACATCCACTAGAAAAATTATTCCTTAGTTCTTAAATAAAGAACAGTGCAAACTTACAAAAAATATCGAAAAAGTTACTCGTGTAGTCAGCATTAAATACACGTGAGATGACAACTGGTAACTGATTAAAGTAAGTGACATCTGTGGAATCTTTATCAGTTATCAATACCGAATCTGATAATAGAAGCAGATTATTTATAAATATTTTGGGATGAAAATCAAGAAATACTTGAGTGTAGCAAGTTTAGGATTACACTGAAAAATGAAGCAATTTCCGTTATCAAAAGCTGCGAACTCCCCATTCCACTCCCGTCCATAAAACTCGAGATGATATATTTATTTTAGTTCCCTATAAAATTTGCAATAGCTATCAAGTGCTTTTCTTTTCTTTTAGGAGTGTTGTATAAGTTTAAATCTACTTGGTTGTTATCCATTGTCTATCACACTATCCTATCTAAGTGCTACGTATCCTACACATCCAGAACAGTCGAGGCACCTGCTGCAATCTCCACAACAAACTTTAATAGCTTCTGCTTTAAACTGCAGGTCAATTCAACTCTGTTATATTGGCAGAATAATACGGCGTGCCAACAAGAATTAGCCTAGTTTTTTCCAAACATCTCCAAAAGCTTTAAATGGTTGTTTTGGCTTCCAGAGAGACAGGTGATAATGGAAATAACACTAATTGCTTTAAAGATAAATAAATGGGATTCATTTTTTGTTTTAAAAAGGTAAAATAGCGTATATCCTTTTGGCACAAATTTCAATTATTTTTTATCTCTCGCTAAGAGAGGTATTGGATTTATGCTAAAAATTACATATATAAATTTAGTGAATGTGTGTGTATGTTGGAGGTACGATTTCTCAAATCGCATAAGATTAAAGACCTGTGTAATTACGGATTCCTCAATCTAACAGTAATGGGAAGAGTTGAATAGATTCTGGTAACAATTTGACAACCGGAAGTAGTCGTATTTTAACAAAAATCTTCTAAATATATATATTTTTTAAATTTATGTTATAAATATTAAATCCGATACATTTAAAAAAATTATTATATCTTCCATAGATTTAGAGATATAAAAATATAATCTATACATTAATCTGTTGTAGTAAATCTCGCAGTCCAAACAACTCCATGGTAACCAGTTGAGAAATTAAAATCTTGTAATGTAATTTCAGTGCCAAAAATTCAGAGATAGTACTGAAGGCTTTTTCTGGGAACGACAAAATATTTCTTATTGTATTAGTAATTAAATATTTAAAATTATAGGTATATTACATACTCATACAATGAATTTAAAATTATAAAAAATATCTAAATATAAAGAACAGATGTAATTAGAATACTTTTGTGTACAGTGGTTTTAGGTGGACAGTGATTTTAGATACAAAGAGAAATAGGTAGACAGTGGTTTAATTACCATCACTCTTCATTTGGTGCAAAGTTTTTCTAAAGTAATTGAAAGAATTTTGTAGAAATATCTTACCATTTGTGTAGGTTTTATAATTTGTTAAAAATGTAAGCATACCAAACTTTTATGACGAGACTGAAAATGGTATTACATTTATAATTGAAAACGAATCGAAAAGATTGATAGAAATGTATCAACGAGTATTACTATTGTCGTTTCAGTTTCCTGGAGAACTATATTATATGTTGGGATAGCTAGCAATGCCCACTGAGCTCCATCAGCGAAATCATTGATCATGGTAATATATAACCTGCCATATCCACACTTCAAAGTCCCCTATATAAGGCAGTCGATAATAAACTTGAATGCAACGAAAACGCCTCAATCCACAAAACGAAAACCACATTCGCAAGTCATTCCAAATCGAAAAATAGAAGTGAAAATCTCTGTTGATGATGAAAAATCTTTAGAAGTATTTTATTAGAGTGATTTAACTTTTCAAAATAGTTATTTTTTAAGCTAAAAGGAATGGTAACTTTCGAGGATGTTAAAAAATGTGTGCAAATTTAAGCTGAAATATTTATAAAATACTGCCTGTTTGACAACTGTTGAAATAAGTAGGTATTCAGTTGTAATTATTTTCTTTCAATTTAAGTTACCTATGTTTGTTGCTATGTTACTGAAAAAGTATAAACAAAGCAGTAAAAACAACCAAACATTATTGTTAACATTTATTATTTATTTAGTATTCCATAACATTTATTTTAAATTTTGTGCCTGATTTGTGCATTGTGTAAAGAAAAATTAATATTTATGAAACTAGAGTTACTTTATTGAATTTATTATTACTTCGTTATTATTATTACAAATATGAATGAAATATATACAGTAGTTTTTTTAAGATATCCGATCAAGGTCATGTGTATCATGAATGAATTAACAAAGTGGCATACATTTATTTCATTCGTTTGCAAAGACTACAAGCGTGTGCGATAAGGACGGATATATAGCACGCTTGTCTTTCAAATATTAATATTGTTTCAACCAAGTTAATACATTCCATTTGAAAACGATTCTCGTTATTATTATTAATTTAGATATATTATTTTGATTCATAGCCGTACAAATAACGTTATTTCCTGTAAATGTCTCTGACACTGTGTCAGTATTTTATTTTTCACATACTTGCTTTTACATTTTTGCTAAAAAAATTACTTATTTTTGAATTTTGAATGCTGTTATTGTAACATATATTTTTATAATAATAAACAGTAGTATCTTATGTACCCTCATAAAAACAAGCTAAAATATTAAATCATTCAATTCATAGATAACCTTGATCGGACATCTGTATTTTTTTTTACTGTAGTTACAAGTATTGGTAAATAATAAGATAAGGGTGGTCTCTTGGAACAATTTCCTGCATGGTATTCAGCCACTTTAATAATTTCAAACTCGACCGTTTCGATCCCACATGGGTCTTCTTCAGAAGATGAAAATTGTAGTAACTATATGGTACATAATATTTCTGTTTTAATTTAACATAAAACCATTCTTCATATAAAAAAATATAGTTGTTAAACATAAAAAATATATGTGAACTTACACCAAGTTGTCATAGGAAATTGTTTCATTTCTATTGTTAAATTTAGAATTTCTTGAAAACATATATGTATATTCTCAAGAATCGTTTCTTTTACCACAGCTGTTGATGCCTTTCTGGAAGAGTAATAAAAATTTAATTTTTATGATTGCTGGGTATATCCTTGCAATTTAATTTTCCTTTATCTTGTCATGAAATGTAAAATTAGGAATATTATTAATTCAAGTAAAATTTAAGTAGAATAGTATAGAACAGGCCAGCATTTTCTCACATTAAATATGTACAAGTCTGTAAATCTCAAAACCGTTCTTGGAATATTTATTATTAATAAGATAGTTTACATTTAAATGAGGCATAATATCATGGATAATATGAATAGTTTCATTTTGTAACTCAGAAAATCTGATGTGGCCAGCATACATAAATTTTCTTGCAAAAGATTCTAAATTTCCAGTAAAATTATTTCATAAACAAACTATGCAAATTGCACTTGGCACAGACATCTTCTTTTTTAGCTTGTCCCATTTGTTAGGGGTCGCTATTTTTTTTTCTTCTTCCACTCATTTCTGTTTTGCGTGTCGTCCTCATTCAGTTTCTTCTACTACTAAGCTAGTCCTTCTTCCAATATATATTTCATCTCTCCTCATGATATGTTCAAACAAATGTAATCGTCTTGGATCTATCCAGAAACATTAACATTAATTCTTTAACTCTATATCTATTGAATATGAAATATAAAATGCAGTCAAATCGTATAGAGAATAATATATTCTTTAAATTATAATAACGTTAAATGTCAATAAATCAAATTTAACTAAATGAGGCTACTTCCGGTTCACCAATTATAACCAAAATCTAATCAGTTGTTCTTCTGGATGTAAACTTGAAGAATATGAAAAAAATATAATTTTTGGAATCGTGGTATTGAAGTTATGCGATCCGATGCTTTCGTCACACACACACAGACACACATACATACAAACAGACATCATCGTAAAAATGATAAAATCGTATTGTATGGACCCGAAAACGTACTTATTCACTAAAAAATCATCAATGAATTTTTTGACCAAAGACAATACCTTCCTTGCCTAAAAGTGATGGAAGGTAAAAAAGCTTTGTAGCGAACTAAAGCCAACTGCTCTTACGGCCGAATTCACCATTAATTCGTTGATTAATAATCAGTTGATTAAGAAATCAAGCTGATCTGTAGATCAACATATATTCTAATTCATCAACTTGATTTCTGAATCAAGGAATCATGATCAACTGATTCACAGTTTTGTTTTAGTTTTTGACAGTTAATGTAACTGTCATGGAATTTTATTCGTGGTAATTGTACTTTCCGTTAAAAAGGTATTGATATGTAAGTTTTTGATTTATTTATAAAATATATTTTATAATTTTCCTATAATAATGTTATATTTTTATTATGATATAGGTAGAAATTACACTGAATCCAATAAAGGAGTGTTTTTAAATATAGTGAAAATGAAAGATGTAAAAGTATAGGTAAAAATAATAAAACCAATGCGGTTCTAAATAAAGATAAAGAAGAAGGATGACGCAAAGTTACAAATGGGTACAACAGCCAGAATCCTAACATAGCTATAATCGTTAAAATTAGGATTCAAAGATGTGATCAGTCCTTGATTCATGGAATATGACGAATCAGTTGATCATTGATTTTGATTAGTAGATTAGCTTGATTTTTAATGGTGAATTGGATTGATTTAGGATCAGCGTTAATCTGTAGATCAACTCATGATTAAGGAATGGTGAATTCGGCCGTTAGTCATTTTGATAAATTTCAACAATTTAGTATGTACAATAAAGTCTCATGAATAGCCTAAAAATATCAAGATGCAACCTTTTACATTTTCATTGCATTTAATGTATTTTAACGAAACCTCCTAATATCTACCATTGGTTAACGAGTCATTATTATTTATTTATTCTTATTTATGTATGCCTTTCTCAAAGAGAAGTCAATGGCTTTGAAATAAACATAAAAATACGCAAACTTTAAAAGTAAAAGTCTGAAAGCGTTAATTAGAAACTACTGTAAACGGAAATAAAAAGTTGGAATAGTTAAGCAAGTATTTTCTTTTCATTAAACGTTGTAAGACCCACGACTTTTAAACTATTGACATCCACATATATGGACTTATTCATTCGTAATTAGCTTTGAACTTTTCAGTCAATGGAGACATTAAGCAAATATTTCTTTATATAAAGCTTTTATTAAACAAGTAATTACCTAAAATATATAAATATATCTTTTAAATTTGATTCAGGTCACATACCCCACTGAAAAGTTTATTAACATAAAAAGTCTTTTGAACCCAGGTAATTCCTCTCTTTTTTCATCAAAGCATAATGTACTTTTTATTTGAAAAAAATAGCTCGTAAAATTGAGTAAACATACTGTATAAACACTTTTTAATTATATTTCTCTCTTGTTTTTTGCAAGCTTGCAATTTTTAATTCCAAACATTGAAACTTAACGTTTGAAGACATAACAGTTATTTTTACTGCTTATAATAAAAATCAAACGTTTTTAATCTTATTAACAAGGGAAAAATTAATATTTATGGTCGTAGTTTTTATCTGTGACAGCAGTATGTATATCACTTTTTTTAAATTACATTTAGTAATTACAAAACATTTATACCAGCACGCAGATAAGAATATTTAATTATTACGGTTGCTAAGTGAATGTTACTTTATTTGTTTTTCGAACAAATATTATTCGCAAACAATGAAACAAACAATTTTTGTTTTTCAACACAAATCAAGCCTGAAAGAATTAACTAACGTCAACAATAATATTAATCATGATAAAAAATTATTACTGATGACATCGATCAAACATTAGCAATTCATCAGTATTACGTCAAAATAAATACTTTTCTTTCTAAAGTGATTGATTTACTACAAAGTCTGTAGTGTCGTTTACCTAGTTTCTGTATATATATATATATATATATATATATATATATATATATATATATATATATATATATATATATATATATATATATATATACCAATAGTATAGCATCAAAGAGTACACCTAAATCTCGTATTAAGGACTTTACTTCCAGAGGAACATAATTAATATTATAACTAAAGCTGATTAAATTGCGATTTCTAGTGAAATTCATAACATAACATTTAGATGAATTAAGATGTAAATAATCTTATTGACAACAAATATATAATTTAGTTAGATCAGTTTGTAATGCTAAACAGTCATATATGTTTGTAATGGCTTTAAAAATTTTCAAATCATCTACGTATAATAAAAATTGTGAATGATGAAAGCATTGCAAACATCATTTATACATAAAGTAAATAATAAAGGGCCCAGATGCGATCCTTGAGGTACACCTGAAGGAGCATATATTAAGTGAGATTTAAAACCATTCCAATGAACAATGTACCATGTACATCCATCCTTATCGCACACGCTTAAAGTCATTGCAAATAAGAGAGATAAATATATGCCATTAGTTAATTCGCTCTTGATACTCGTACACATTACCCTGATCGGATAACTGAGAAATTTTACTGTACATTGATATCTGTTACTGTTTTCAAATCACACATTCGTGAAAGAAAGAAACATTTTTGGAATGGAAACTAGTGTTTGTTGAATCCATATGAAGTCGTTTTGGTATTGAATTCTTCGGCGCAGAGTATTCAGATGCTGGTAGCGATTTTAGCGCCTGGCTTGGCTTTGTGCAGCATTGCAGGTGGCTTGGTTTGTGCTTGCCCAGTGCGGCTGTAACCGAAAACGCTGCGAGAAGAATAATGTCGTCGCATTCTCGCCATTTTCTTTTATGTATGAAATGTCGAGGGACCACAGACAACGTTGTCACCACCAAGACGTGTTTATTGCTTTCATGAATGAATTACTGCAAGATGCATTCTTTCTATGTGCCTCAAGTTTTCTACATAGGAAGGGGAAAACTTTCCATATTTAATTACACTTATTTTATTCGTACGAGCCCAGACTCATAATAATTCAGCTGGCTTATATTTTCAATAAATTATAAAACCCACACGAACGGTGAAAAATTTCTACAAAATTAGTCATATTTTTCTGCCAAATGTTTGGGCTATGAAATTTACTAAAACAGATTATGTTATAGAGAATCAACATTCAAAATTTCTCTAATTACATGTCTATCACAGCGATGATAACTACAACATTGACAGTTAATTTTGAGTATAAAAATAGGTAATAACAATAACACAAACTCCGATATATTAAATAAAATTCGTAAGTACTTTGTTTTTATGAATATATGTATCAAAATTTAGGTTAGCAGCACATACAATATGTTACAAAAATTCATTATATTCTCTCATTAAATATAAGCTTGTGATATGATTAATAATTGCAGATATTGTTCGTGAAACCGAAGCAACACATTTTCCTCGTCCTTCGGGTTCGTGATATCTACAACTCGGTTTCCCTTGAGAATATCATCGATGATAATCATATCATTTGTTATATTTGATTATATTTTTATATCTCTAAATCTATAGAAGATATAATAAAAATTCTAAACGTATCGGATGAATAATTTTATCTTCTTGAATATTTGTATTACAATTTTCAAAAAATGATATTTAGATTTTTGTTAAAATACTATTACTTCCGGTTTACCAATTGTTACTAGAACCTGTTCAACTCTTCCCATTACTGTTAGATTGAGGAATCTGTAGTTATACAGGTCTTTAGTCTTATAGAATTTGAGAAATCGTACCTCCAATACCCACACACACACATAGCGTAAAAATATAGTAATCGGCTTCTAGGAACCTTAAAATTTGAATATTCGATTTTTAGCATAAATCCAATACCTCTCTTAGAGAGAAATACTAAGTATAAAGGAACTTCTTCTTCTTCACAGATCCTTAATACCCTTTATTGGGTGTCGGATATGGTTTGCTACTTCTCGTTCTTGACCCAATGTTTCCATGCTGTCCGGTCCTTTGCTAGTTTTCCATTTCCTCCATGTTTTTCCCTCTCCTTTTGCCTATCTTTTCTATTCGTCCCTCCCATGTTTTTCTTGGTCTTCCCCTTGTACTTTTCCCTATCTTTTTTGATTCTATTACTTTTTTAACTAGATTATCTTTCTTCATTCTTCTAATATGCCCAAACCAGTTCAGTTGTTTATTTTCTATTTTTAACAGTATTTGATCTTGATCTGCTTGTTGCCTGATGCTTTCATTGGTTTCTCTGTCCCATTTTGTTTTCCACATTATTTTCCTCAAGTACTTCATTTCTATTGCTGTTAGTTTTGATTTATGTTTTTTCTGTATTGTCTAGGACTCATTTCCGTAAGTAATTATTGGGATATACCGTAAAAATATAGTAATCGGCTTCTAGGAACCTTAAAATCTGGATATGCGATTTTTAGCATAGATCCAATACTTCTCTTAGAGAGAAATACTAAGTATAAAGGAACAACACTGCAATATATTTGTTAAACATTTTCGTGGTCAAACCAAACCTAGAACTAAAAATTCGAATTCAAATGCTGAAATCAAATCTGGCACGTGACACGTAATATTTAAATTTTCCCGTATTGTTACAAAACTTAAAATAATTCATTTGAAGAGATAAGAAAATGATTAAAGTCTTTTAAGAGGAAAAACTTCAATAACATGACTGTCCCTTCCGTTCTTTGATAGTTTTCTAGTTGCTCTGTAGTTAATCCAGCGTATAGTTTTTCCCATATGGTCTGGCGTGCCTCTCGACCGCTTTGCTTGTGATGTGAGCGCTCTGCTTTATGATTGCGGCATAAAAACTACTCGAGAGCTTCCATTAGGAACAATGCCGTTCTAAGGCTTTCAAGGGAATCATTACTACGGCCAATTTTATACAGAGCACATATTACAATCATATGTTATAGATTACTTGTATGAGAGAATATTCATCATGTTTTCCATTATAGGGGTTTACCATTATATTCAATTTATATCAGACTTCCGACAAACTGAAAATTATAATTTATTATCTTCTATTTTTAAAGATAATATGGATGATGTAAACAAATACATTTATAAATGTACACAAATTAAAGGGCAGTCGAACTTTTCGATCGATTAGAGAGCGTAGTGCTAGCTGTATACTGAGGGACCAGGGTTCGAAAACCGATGTAGTTCTGTGATGACCGTCAAATAACGGCCGAGGTCAAGGTGCGGAATCAAACTTTGATCAAACTATCCAAAATAATTAAACTCACTTTGCAACCAAGCTAGACATGCCCTGATCTTTAAAACGAATCCTAGTTCAGCTTTATATTAGTTCAGCTGGTTAACATTTTCAACAAACAAATTATAAAACCTACGCAAATGGTGAAAAATATCTACATTCGACTAGTTTAAAATGTAGGAGTCCGTATCAATGATGTCACCAGAATCCTTACACCGGATATATCCTAAAAATGACAAAGTTACGTATAGTTTACAACTTCTGAGTCAATTTCCATGAAGCCATCGTCAGAAGTCGGCCAACACAACAAGTAACCACAGACGCGTTTCGCACTGATTGGTGCACTTCAGTGTGGTGTAACCTGTGGTCTCTGTCCGGTCCACAGTGAGTGGACTCCTAGAGCAGACAATGAATGTAGCACAGACTAGGATGTTGAAGTATATGTTGGAGAAGACACGGAAAGATACGGTAAGGAAATAACTCTAGTGTTACAAGTTTCTAGAAAGATACAAGAGAGATGATTATATTGGTTTGAACATGTCATGAGGAGACATGAAGAATATATTGGAAGAAGAAAATAAAAAATAGCGACCCTTAACGAATGTGAAAAGCTAGAGAAGAAGAAGAAGATGTCAGTGTCAAGTAAAATTTGCATAGTTTGTTTATGAAATAATTATACTAGAAATTTAGAACCCTTTTGCAAGAAAATTTATGTATGGAATTTATACATAATACACAGGATTGACGGAAAGTATTTTTCTGGTCATATTAGAATTTTTAGGGTAAATGGATGTGTGTATGCTCTTTAACTGATCGTTTTGTACGAATGTATTTTGTGTACATGAATTGTAACAATTTGTAAGATCTTACTACCCTGAAGAAGGTGCAAGGGTGCACCGAATCGTTGGTATAGTAAGAATAAATGCGGTTTCACTGAACTTTCGAGTAATTGTTAACACCTAATCCACATCACAGTCGAGAAATTACCCACAATTACAATCTCTTAGGAGGGTATAATATTTTAAATGGTTTCGCTGCCGGATTCTGGAATAGGAACTAAATTTCCAAAAATGAGAAATTATATTTTTCCTGAGCAACGGTCTTATATTTTTGAGCAGATATTCACAAAATATGTATCTTTCTAAATATGTATCCCCTTGTTAATAATTTCTTCCTCGTCGATGTAAAAAAGACAGGCTGTTGTAAACATTCCATCGGACGGTTACATTTTTAATCGGTGCTATGCAAACATCACGGATATCCGAACAGCGATCTGAATACGTGAGGTGAATATAATCACTTCAGTCTGAACACTGAAAGCTGAAACCGAAGCTCAAACTGTAACTGAAGCCCGGAGAACGAACAGTGATTAATATGAAAAAGGGAGGATGGAACTTCCACAGGATAGATAGAAAGATGGATAGATAGGTAAACAGTGTAAACATGACAATGAATTTATTAATAATAAAATTATTAATTACTAGTAGTAAGTATTATCAATTTTTGACTCATCTTCGTATATGAAATTCTTATCTTTGTAGAACGCTCGTTTTAATCCTTATTCGTCTAGAAATCTGTGCAGCATGGCCGTCCGATCTTTAATATTAAAGCAATGTAATATATTCCTCATCTTGATATTGTATGAAAATGAGGTGAATCTATCAAGATGCAACCAAAATAAAAGACAAGTTGCATAATCTTGGAGAAACAATCTAGATAAGACGCTCGCGCCGGTTTTGGAGCTAGATAACATTAATTTATTAATGTCTCTTCATGTGAATGATGGAGTATCTTCTTATCTCTGAATTTCATTAACTCTGAAATGTTAATTAATTAATACTTGGATATGAGGACTTACAGTCGAATTCTAAGGGATTGTTACTCGGATACATACATCCTGTCGCGAGGATTTAGAATGCAGCGTTAGTTTGCTGCCTCCTCTTTCACTATTTGAAGAAAATTTACTTATTTTAACTACAATTTATGTACCTATTTTACTAATAATTATAATGTTAAGAAACGAAAACCATTCATGAACGACTTGACTTATTCTCTAACTTTTTGTCGACCGTACATGAACGAAACATTAGTTTTCCAACTAAATTCGTTAGCATTGCTTAATTTACTCATTTTGTAAAGTTATAATGAACGATTTTAAAGATAATTTCGTACAAATCATTCGTTTATCAACTAGTGCACATGCAGTGTGTTATGTAAATAAGTATACAACGCTTAACCCATGGTAGAACTGACCCCGTAGATAGTAAATGTGGCAATCATTTTGTTTATCATGCTTTCAACAAGAACTGGAGGCGTTTAAAACTGATCACTCACATCAAAGTTTAAAATATTGCAAAAAAGTAAAAATCAATGTGATCTCTGGAAAAAAACATCACAACTGTCACAAATGACATATAAGATTATTGGTGTCGCGGCATATTTCTGATTTTCATAATGAAAAACTACATGTATATCAACACTGATTAGAGTCACTGACAAAAAATCATTCTGCGAACATAATCTTCGGGTTGCGAAGCTAGCATGCGATGGTAGTGGTAAGGATGTAATTTTTTTTTAAAAATAAATTCCATGATGTAAATGTAAATGTGTCTACCATAAGGCTTACTTGTCTAATACTTATATTGGGATTTTCATGAATCAATTCCAAAAGCCCTTCATCACGATCAACAGCGTTGGCATCAGGATTCCTGCCAAGATCCCAAGTGCTTTGCTGGAAGGTTCCAAATTCGCAGAGATGTTGATGAGTTTGGATAAAAACAAAGTGAAGCGGTATACGTCTATTTGGACGACTATTTTTTAATGTTTCACAACATATACATGTCTGCATATTCTTGATTGGTGAAGGTAAATGGCATTTTGAGAATATAAAAAAAGAATATAAATTGTACGCCTATGCAAAAAATCTTATGTGACCAACACAATATCTCGCGCCATTTAATTTTTATTAATTTAATATATATATATATATATATATATATATATATATATATATATATATATATATATATATATATATATATATATATATATATATCTATGGGGTTTCGTGGCCGCTTGCCTGAGTGCCTACGCGAATCTGGGAACCAGCATTACTGGAAGATTTTTCTGGGAGGTACGAGTACATTTAATATATATATATATATATATATATATATATATATATATATATATATATATTATTGTATTATTAATTAAATAAGTTTTAAAATTATAGGTATGTGAATATTATATATATCCTTAAGAAATACCACTAAAACAGTAAATGAATTTAAAGAATTTTGAACATATTAGAAGAGTAGGACAAAATTCCTTATAGAACGAAAGAAGAGATACAATTTCAATTAATTGTGTGTACAAGAAATGTTAAATTCGGTACTTATAGGGCGCGAGCAGTCATGTGACCTTGTTGACCTTGGCAATTAGATATGAGGATTCGTGTCGATTTCGAAAATCATGATGTTTTGAATGAAAAATTATGATACTTGACATGTAGTACGTAATTACTAGCTGTTATTCTGACACGGGCTCCCATATCTGCTTCCCAAGGGCAACAAAGTCACAGGACTGCTCGCGCTCTATGCAATATAAAATGAAATTGGCGAGAGGTTTTGTGCTGGCCACAACAAATTATTTAACTTAGTTTCCTTGGATCTCTGTCGAACTATTATGTGATGAAATGGAGAAACAATGCATAGAAACAATTCATTGAAACCATTTTCTGTTGTAAGAATGAAAAAAACAAGATAAGTATTTATTTCAATCGTTTGCAGCGGTATGGATGTAGGATTCGTCCTTTCGTCCCTAATAATTTAGTTGTGTGTAATCCGATATTTGCACAATCTGAAAATCTTTTCCTTCTGGATAAAATGTGTCCAATGGAGGAGAAAATCTGCGGAAAAGGATAAGGTCTCTTCCAGCCTTATTTAGAATGCAAAATTCCGGGAAAGTCCAGCGGTAGCCGAACAAATATTTGCGGTTGTTACGGGTTTAATATCCCCAGATGAAATATTTAATGCGTTTTGATTCGTTGATGAGCGGCTAACTTTTCACCAACTTGTAATTCGTTTAGCGGAGCGTTTTATAATGAGGCGAGTTAGTATTTGATCCCTGGAAAGTTTCTCCATTTCCATCACGCACGAGTTAGTTTTGTTTTTGTGTTTTTATCGATTGGCTGAAGTGCGTGAAACGTGAATGGGTCTCGTGTTTGCTCAGTCGCCGTGTTCATTTCCTGGTGAAGTAATTACTAAATTATTTCTAGGTTTTCGTAAAATGCAGACATTTCCATTAAATATAAATCACAGAAAACTATGGACATACAAGCCTAAGTTTACAATAGTTCGGCCGGCTAGCATTTTGAACAAATTTTAAAACCTAAACAAATGGTTAGAAATTTCTATAAAATACGTTAAATATAGACTTAAAACTTACAAAAACAATGGCCAAAATGTCGGGTAACAATAGTTCCACCGGAATTTAAGGGTGCAGATTTATTTTTCACCAAGACCCTTTTATTTTTGGTACCATATGAAAAACTTTGCAAAAATCTAGTGCATATAGTAAAACCTACCTTGCAATACATATAGAACAATACTCTAAGATGACGAGTAAGACAATTTTTTTTCATAGAACGAATTTAAATTTAAATAAATCTACATATAAAGAATAGATATAAGTTGAATTTTTGGTGTATAGTGTAGATATACAAGAAATGTTAAATACATTAGGGCGCGAGCAGTCATGTGACTTTGTTGGCCTTGACAAGCAGATATGGGGGCCCGTGTTATTATATGTATATATCATATATTCTTCAAAAATATTGTCAATCCCAACATTTCGAAAAATTAGAATAGTATAAATTTTCTTCATAGAATGAATTTAAAATTCAATCCAAATATAAAGAATAGATATAAAAAGAATTTTTGATGTAGAGTGTAGGTAAACAAGAAATGTTAAATACAATAGGGCGCGAGCAGTCATGTGCCTTTGTTGGTCTTGGCAAGCAAATATCATAATTTTTCATTCTATATTTCGTGGTTTTCTAATTCCAAGTAGTTCATTGTCCTAGTCAAGTAAATTCCACACTGCTGGTGACAAATTAACCACTTGAACTTAGAAAATCTTGCAAATTTGAATGAAAAATTCTGACATTTGACATCTATGTGCATAATTACTAGTGGGCGGGCCACCCATATCTGCTTGTTAAGGCCAACAAAGTCAAATGACTGATCGCGCCCTATACTTACGTATAGTAACCAGCTGAGAAATAAAAATGTTTATAATTGACAGATAAATGTCACTTATGTCAAAAATAAGGGCCAGTAGTAAAGACTTTCTCTGGGAGCGACACTCAATATTTCTTATTGTATTATTGATTAAATATTTAAAATTATAGATATATTATATATGTACAGTTAAAGTATACATTTCAGTCAGTGCATACACTGTCTAGTTGATGTATGCTTGCACTAGCTGTTTTAGTGAAAGTATAAATTATTGCGTTGCGCGCAACATGCACACCCAAACTGCTCACCCAACAATGTAGGCGTATAAATTTTATAAAAAAACAAACAGAAACAATACCTAACGCACAGAACTCGGATTTAGGTAGACAGTGACAAAAGATGGTGTATACACTAACTAGTCAATGAATACATTAACTAGATAAAGTATGCACTATATAAAACAATGTATACTTTCACTAAAATAGCTAGTGGAAGCATACATCAACTAGACAGTGTATGCACTGACTAAGTTGATACTTTAACTGTAACATATATACCCTTCAGAAATACCGCCAATCCCGTTAATGAATTAGAAGAACCTCAAACATTTAGAAGAGTATGAGAAAACTTGCTCATAGAATGAATTACTTATTCTGTCCTATAATGGTAAAGGCGAGAGGTATTGTGTTGGCCACAGCAGATTTCTTGAATTTGAGATAATCAAAGAAAAAACTTTCTAGCTCCCTTACTGTTAACGAACAATGTAGCTTCGAAAAAATGAACCCATTGTATAATAAAAGTGTTTATTTTTTACTATTTTCTGTCATCATCCTAGTTGTGATTTAAAAATACTTTACTTTGTTTCAGTTAACTTTTTTATAGTACTTTTAAAATACTAAAACTATGCAAGGAAGTGTTTAGCTCATAGTTACAAATTGTTAATTGTATATTTTTTTACATCTCATATGTTTTAACTAGTCGAAAGAAATGCATGCAAATCTCACCATTTGTGTAGGTTTTATAATTTGTTTGTAAAAAATATAAACTGGCCGATCTACTATGCCTGTATCGAATCTATTATCCTATCAGATAACCACCCTTCAATTCGTTCTCTTTCAACTATTTCCTAATTACGGCATGGATCTTGAGCTCAGCTTGGTCTCCTCTTTCACTTTCCAAGATGTTGGTGATGTGAAGTGTGCTGGGAGTATGTGTACGTCAACAAGACGACGGCTAGTAGCTAGAGACGTTAGCTGTTTGCTGCAGCGCATTGCGAGTGCTCGTTGATTCGTGAGGAAGGAACTTCAGGCCTCCAAAGCAGCGGTCACTCACCCGGCCACAACTATCCAGGACCACGATCGGGACACAGGAATACGAAAAGGAGATATTAAATTGTGATGCTACGAGGAGATCAAAAATATATCATGTTAATTATGTAGAGCAGACCACACAAAATTAAAAAAGTTTTTAAGCATCCTTTATGTGTGAAAGTGGGACGATCTTATATGAGATAAGCAGTAACCCTTAACGATACCCTATTATGTACAATGATAACCTCACAAGAAGTCCGGTAACTAACTCGGAAACAAAAAGAAGGCATTTGGGTAGCCGAGCAGGAAACCGGAACGCTGTAGGAAAAACCTTCCTGCTACATGCTACAAGGAAGACCTGCAGGAATCGCTTGTAATGATAATGAGCTGGCTGATGATGAATACAAATTATTAACACAAGTTTACTCTTCAGGAATATCAGGACGCTACAAGATAATTAATTCTGAAGATGATTATTTTTAATTACCCATTTTTGCCTTCTGTCACCTCTAGGTAAAGAAGGTATTGTCTTGGGTTAAAAAATTTGATGGTGCGTTTTCAATGACTAAGTTCGTTTTAGGATCCCTAGAATACAATTTTACTACGAGGGTCATTCAATAAGTAAAGAGACAAATGGCTATAGCTCAAAAACGGTTTATTTCAATCTTTCAAAATTAAGGCTATTTTTCAACATAATCACCCCCACAGTTATGCACTTGTCCCATCTTTCTTGCAGCTTCCTAATTCCCTTGGCGAAGAATTCTTTCGATTTACCCCGAAGCCACTTTTGCACCGCTTCTTTAACTTCCTCATTGTTAGCAAATCTTTTTCCACGTAGGGCGTCTTTGAGTGGTCCAAACAGGTAAAAATCAGATGGGGCGAGGTCGGGACTGTAGGCAGGATGAGGTAAGACCTGCCAACCCAATTCTTGAAGCTTATCACGGGTCAGCTGGGCTGTATGAGGGCGGGCGTTATCGTGCTGAAGAATGACTCCTTTTGACAAGAGTCCACGGCGTTTGCTTCTGATAGCTGGTCAGAGCATCTCAGAGTAGTATTGGCTATTGATAGTTCGCTGATCTTCAAGGAAATCGCAATAGACCAGAAACTTCCAGTGGACGTCCACATCGGGGTTCATCACCTACACTTGTTCGGCCACTTTTAAACCGATCAACCCACTTTCGCACGGTTCATACAACTTTTACCGTACTGTATTAACATTCTAGAAAAAAATTCACTTGGTTTTACACCTTCTGCGACTAAAAACCTAATGACTGAGCGCTGCTCTTCTAAGGTGCAATCTTCTAGTGGACTTGCCATGGTGAACTGAAAATTTTGAGGTTATGTTGACATAAAATGATGAAACAGCTGATCAGAGCATATGCCAAGGTTGCCAACTAACACCCCTGAAAATATTGTACACATTCATTGAATAGTTTTAAAATTATAGAATTTGTCTCTTTACTTATTGAATGACCCTCGTATTTTTACGATGATGTCTGTATGTAAACTCGTGTCGTTCAACAAATTTTAACTCCGGTTGCGACCTTTGCTGGGCTTACTGAATGTAACTAATATTTAGACTGTGATTGTTTTTGCCAAAACCACATAAATTGAGCTTAAGATATATAAATAAAATATATTATCACTATTTCAGCTTTCATAACTGTTGTGGAACGTGCAACACAAGAATTTCAAAACGAAAAGTATACATATAATTTAAAATATTTGTGACAGATCTTGTTTACAGGAAAAAATTCCGTGCACATTAGTGCGATATTTTATTCAACATAATATTTTTTGTGTTAAAAAAGTTGTCGGGTTAAATCTTTCCCGGAGTTTAAAAGCATATATAAATAATATACCCCGTTTGTGCTTTCGTTAATTTAATTTAAATATTAAAGTGAGTTTTTCCCGTATGTGGATGTGTGTGACATGCGGAATATACATGAACGTGTGACGTTTAGTCGATCTCGGATTAGCCGAGTGCGACTGTAGCTGTATTACTGTCTGTCTGGGAAATTCATAACACACAACCGTCAGCAAAGATGATAAAGGTTGCAACCGGATTGTGGGGAGGTGTCAGCAATTGTTATCCCAGTATTCAAATGTTTCATTGATGAAGATTTCATGTATTTTCTTTTCTACCTCCCGCTAAGAGGTATTAGATTCATACTCAAAATTGCAGATTTTAATGATTAAGCACGTTTTCAGGTCCCTACAATTTGATTTTAACATTTTCACGATGCTGTGTGTATGTATGTGTGTTGCGGAAGTTGAAAGGACGATTTCGTCAAATCTATATTACTTAATATCTGTTTAACTCCGTATTTCTCAATCGGACATTATTAGGAAGAGCTGAAAAGGTTTTGGTAATAATTGGACAACCGGAAGTAGCAGATTCTTAAAAAAAAAATTCTAAATAGTATTTTTTGATAAATTTTGTTTATGCTAGTATTAAAGAAAAGTAAATTATCTAATACATATAAATATTTTATTATATCTTTTATAGTTTTAGAGATAAAGAAATATAAGGTATATAATAATCTGTTGTAATAAATCTCACAGCCCAAATAATGTCATGGAAACCAATTGAAACATTAAAGTGTTTGTAACGGACAGATAAATGTCAATAACAAAAATCCGGAGACATAATTGAAGATTTTTTCTGGGAAATACATACATTATTTTATTTCTTATTGTATTAATAGTTAAATATTTAAAATTATAGGTATAGTTTGGTTGACAAAAGATGACAATTCAAGGCCATTTGTTCGAAGAAAGAATAAACAATATTTTATATAACGGTAGTATAGCAACATTATGTATTAGAAAGAGATAGATTATTTGACGTATGTCTACGTGATTTATGCTATATGACAGATATACGTTCCATATTCATATTGCTCTCTAACACACTAAAAGTAATAGGAACGTATGTCGATGAGTTGCTGGTATGCAATTATCTATTGAACTGCCCTCTACGTTAATCCAAATCCAGTGTCGGAGTTTGTTTTTTGACTGCCGCACGATTTGACGTTTAATCAAAAGCAACGAATAAGTTTCTAATTTTGTTCCGCGATTTTATTGGACATAATGATGGGAGGGCAAGCTATTCAATTTGTGCATAATGAACACGAATATTTTCAACGGGATTTTGAATGATTAAAATGTATCCACAAATATTATACCTGGTGCACGCCTATGTGTATGGAATGTAGTGAAGTTATTTGCAAGTAATATTATACCAGATGGTTTGAAAATGACCTTGAATTGTCATCATATTAGATATACCCTTCAAAAATACTGTCAGTCCAGACAACGATTTGGAAACATTTCAAAAAGTTAGGAGAGTAGAACACAATCTCTTCATAGAATGAATTTCAAATTTAATGATTTTTCCAATTCCATGTGGTTTATTTTCCTCGACAAGTGACAAATTAACTACGTGAATTTAGAAAATCTTGAAATTTAGAATAAAAAATTATTATATTTGACATCTATGTACATAATTACTAGGTATCATTCTGACACGCCGCCATATCTGCTGGTCAAGGTCAATAATGTCACATGATTGCTCGCGCCACTTATGTAACAAAAAACGGATGTGGCAAGAGGTATAGTGCTGGTCAAAACAGATTTTTAAATAAATGCTGCTTTGTCCTTCAGAGGATTTTAAGAAAATAGCAGATCTTCGGCTGGGAAAATACAATTACTCATCAGGAAGTCCAAAACCGTAATTTCCGGAAAAATTGTTTAGGAGCATTTTTCGGGCACCTTTTCTAGCTGACGTTTGTGAAAAAGAGATTACGCTATAGTTGAAAACAAAACACATACTGCTTTCCCAAGCCTTCTACTACAACTGACGTAAATGTCACTATTGCAGTGTGCATTTTTTATTAAATGACCCTCGTAATAATATAAGAGACTTATTTGTTCTGACCGGAAATGTTTTGAACGTACCTTATAATGTTTAAGTGCATTATCTATTTCTCTTCTAAATTATTCGTGAATAAACATTTCCTTTTAAGTTCTTCCGTAAATAATCAAGCATATAATAACTTCTGAATGGTCGATTTAACTTCCTAGTTCTTTGATGAATTTTTAAGCATCTTTACCATAAACAAATCCAGCATGTCTTCGTACCGCAGCCGGAATGCTTAAGGATGTATTATTCGTGAATATTTCAGAGGAAGAGTGAAATTAGACTAGCGTGTTTGTGAGTCGTTTCCATGCACTTTCCTAACGTATTGGAGACCAAAATAGGACTTAACACTCCTTGTGATCAATACAGGAATTAATTTGAATTTGTACGTACAACGTACGATAGATACTCGCAATAATTTCATTGTTGTAATCAACATTACCATTGTTGTAATCAACGTTTTTCTGATAAAATCTTGAATAGTAATTACTTAATATCTTTTTATCTAAATTTTAATAATCCCTTTTAAGAAAACGGTTATGAACATATAAAATAACGTAATATTTCTCTGTTGTAATCTCCCGTTGTTCTAAAGTGTAATACCTAATCAAATAAGTTTATAAAAGCACTTAGGGCAAGTTGTGTCACAAAATAAAAACTGCAATCACACGGACGGCAAACTGACATTAAAACTGTTTCTTTTCAAGAGATCGAGATACCGAGGGAAGTAATAAAAGTAGAGCATTACTTGATTACTTCACTAACAATGTAATACACTTTTTTGCGCGCAGCCATTACAAGAATGTAATAACATTACGATGCAAGATCGAAATTCTTGTTCCCAACGACGGAGATTTGACTGAGGGAATTATAGGTATTTGCAAACTAGGAAGAAACGAGACCTGGGATTTTGTTGTCGTCTACTACTGGTCTACAGTCTAGACTATTTGAATATATTGATTACTTTGCCATCGAACGGGGGCTTAGCGGTTAAAAGAACACACTTTAATGTTTTGGAACAACTTGTTAAATTACTAACAATATATGACAATCTCTTCTGAATTAAAACAGCGACCATGTAAATTCTTTTTAGATTAGAATAACTAAAAGTCTCCCATTGCAAGATCAAGTAATTTACCTCAAAAAGTTTAAAGTTACAGCATGAGAAGAGGCGTTGTCATGATGGAGCATTAAAACTTTAATTCTCAGGTCTTGGATCTTGGAAAACTTTAGGAAATCAATGTTGTGTACACTTTCCAGCTTAATTGCTTAGTCATACTTATGGAGACAAAACCAAAGGAGTCACTTTTCAGTCTACCTGAAAATTGGTAAGTACATAACAAAACGTTGCAAGAAGGCAAATAAATAAAACTAAAAAATATTTATTACAAAATGGCAAAGTATATTATTTAATGATAATTATTAATATATTAATACTTTTCTATATTAATGCTTATATCGAATGAATTGGTGATTGTATTGTTAAGCATTTCATTGTTGTAATCAACACAGGTTTAAATTTAAGATGGTAAATATGTAGAGTACATTGTTTTTAAACCAAAACATTTTACTGCAAGTATTTAATTGTTGTAATCAACACGGATTATTTAAATTACATATTGTTGATCTTAATTTATAACCGTCTCCTTCTGAAGCTCCATTGCGAGTTACCTATAAAAATATCTAATGCAGATATTTATAATTATACGTACAGATTAGTTGTAATATTTAAATTGTTGAAATATTCTTATAATCTGGATACAGTACTTTTAAACATTTCTACGTAAGGAAACACGAAATTGAATACATACTTTTTATTTTTGATTTATATATCATTTAACATAACCACAATACATTATTTAGTATTTATAATTGAAAATACAATTTTCGTTGGTTCTAAACCCAGTCTACAATTTGGAAGAAATCACTCACTGATATAAAATTTATGAGATTAAAGTTTAATATTAATTAGTTAGCATTTGCGTGGAGCAAATAAATATAGATACGTCTAATTATTCTATAAAGCAACATTTAACTGTTACAATCAAAACAGATTTCATGTCATTGCTACTTACGAAAATTGTATTATTTTGTCCATTTCTCGTTCATTGATAATGGGTACATCAGAAAAATAAGCAGATATATATAATTATACGTATGTATTGACTACTGAACTTTTAATTATTTAATAATTTTGTTATTATTCTTTTCCGATTACCGACCGATAGAAAATGACAAAAGTTGAGATGGAGAAATATGTTTTCTTAACTGTTTTCTCTCGTGGAACAGAGCATAGTTATAGAAATAATCAACAGACTAAATAAATACGGAAATAAAACACTTTTATGGGTGCAGGATAAACATCCATACTTTCTGTCGTTTGTATAGTAGGTCTAAATCAAACCATACTCTGATCTTTCGTTGTTAATGCTGATTTGTAATCCACTAGCGGTTTCAAATCTCCATATGCACGATCAATGGTGTGCGAGACTAATTGCATAAAAAGAAGTATAGTTTAAAGAAGAAAAGTACAATAAATAACAAACGTAATTGCATTCCATGTGCGGGCAGCAAACAAACTAACCGAAGCCGAGCCGCCATCCATCATCAGCCCAACTAAAACAAACCCCCATGTTGGCTAGCGACTACCGCAAAAACCGACCTTCATACGACCACTACGCAAGGGATGCGGATTTTTATACCCATCAATGAACAAGATGGATTAATACGGAAAGTCCTTTCACTAAGGTTGTTTATAAATTGAATAGAATTGAAAGCACTGTTTGATTATCATTGTTGTAATCAAAAGTTTTTTTATTGTAACATATACAGTAAAATATCCGATCAAGGTCATCTACGAATTGTATGAATTCAGATTTTTACTCCACCCATTCTGACAAATACAGTAGTGTCGTTTGCTTAGTTTTTGTGAGGGTACATAAGATACTACTGTTATTTTATATTTATAAAATTATACGTTACAATAACAGCATTCAAAATTCAAAAATAAATCAACTGGTAAGTTTATTAGCATATGTAACACCAAATATGTACGGCTATGAATCAAGGTAATGTATTTGTATTAATAAATAAACTTACGTTACAGCGAAAGTATTATCAACAACGAGCATTGTTTTAAAATGAAATGTCCTAACTTAATCGAAACAATATGAATTTTTGAAAGACAAGCGTGTTATTTCCATCCTTACCATACACGCTTATAGCCTTAGCAAAGGAAAGAAATAAATGTATGCCAATTTGTTAATTCGTTCATGAAACAGATGACCTTAATCGGACATCTAAAATAATAACATCAACCAACAAATCCTCACTCTTAAAATATTAGAGTGACCGATTTTCGGTAGCGAAATACCGCATCCGGATCACAATAATAGTTACGAAACTATCATCCTTCGTCACACATTCCTGTCTAAGCACACTTCTTTCGCCTCTGCCACACTCATAATCGCATTCATTCGAAAAAGGATGTAACAATTGCGCCAGTAATCCAACAAAGGACTGTATTACTATAGCCTTCTTCTCAAAGCAATAATGGATTTACTATGGTTGTATTGTAATCAGTTAAATTGATTGTTGTAATCAAGGCGTTTATTATTAATTCAGTATGGAAGTGTGTGACAAAGTAAAATATATTCACTCCTAAGTGTTTCCTATTATTTCTTAAGGAAGAAAAGACCTCATTGAAACAATAAGAAAAGTAAACGACATTAATTTCCTTTTCTTTGACAAAATAAAAATGTAAACAGTGTAATAACTAAAGCAATTAACAAAATGAATCTAAATTAGTTCAACAATCTGTTCCTTTTTAATTGTGCTAAGAAAAGAACAAGAAATGAATTGTCTTTGCGATAAAAATAATTCTTTTTAATTATCAAATTAGGATAAGAAATCTACTTTCTTTCTTTTCCTTTTTACAGATTATGTAAATGATTTAATCTACCTAGGCAAAAATTCATCGAAATTTTAATTGGAATTTTTTGTGGATGGGGTTTCGCCTCATTTGAAATTTGGACGTTTTTATCTGTTACTAATAAGACAATGAGATTAGCGGAATTGAATTTGGGTAGGTAATGAGTTTTTGTGGAGAACTCTCTTGCTCTTGGTATTTTGTTAACGATGTTTTTTATGTTTTCTTTACTCGTAGTAATGCTATCATAATATTAAACGTTTAACAAGAAGTATTTGTAGAATACCCGCTCGTTTAACTCCATTTATATAATAGAGCACTCCGCAAACTATATCAGACGTAGATCGTAGTTTAGTTTTAAATTAGGTAATGTATAACTATAAGCATTAGAAACATTAGTTTTTATTTGACGTTTCGAAACACATTAATGTTACTTTTCATCTTTCATGATTTGAGTCTTCTAAGTTGTTTGTATCAGAATTGTATCATCATAAATCGCGAATTATTAATTGAACATATGTGCGAGTTCTGTGAATTACATATTTCAAAATAAAATCAAATTTATGGCAGATCAGTTTTTAAAAGAAAATATATCAAAATCTACTATATAACGCTACACTAAACGTTGAGAAGAAAGTGTTTTTAGCAAAACACAATCCAAGGTTTGGTAGAAAAGCCACAACCGTCTTATGGATGAGCAAGTTAATTAACAAATCTCAACGAGACTGCTGGCTAAAATATTTAACAGGACTGAGTCTAAGAAATAAATGCATCATTAAATACAAAGAATATTACAATGAAGCTTAACAGTGTTTTTTCAAGAAAAACTGTTAAAATCTTCAAATGAGGTACTTCGGGTTGAACAATTATAACCAAAATTTAATCTAGTCTGCATATGGATGTAAGGAAGAGGAATACGTACAAATTGTAATTTTTGGAATTTTACTATTGGAGTTATCACGCACATATGCCTTCCTTACCTAAAGGTGATGGAACCACAACTATAGGTTTAAAAAATCTGATGTGGCCAGCACAATACCTTCCGTCAATCCTGTGTATTATGTATAAATTCCATACATAAATTATCTTGCAAAAGATTATAAATTTTCAGTAAAATTATTTCATAAACAAACTATGCAAATTGCACTTGACACTAACATCTTCTTCTTTAGCTTTTCCCATTCGTTAGGGGTCGCTATTTTTTATTTTCTTCTTCCACTCATTATGTTTTGCGTATTGTTCTTTGGTCTTTCTCCGTTTCTTCAACTTTCCATTACTAAGCTATTCATTCTTCTTCTTTCCTCATGACATTTCAAACCAATGTAATCATCTTTCTTTTATTTTTCTAGAAACTTCTAACACTGTTATTTCCCTTAATCCTTTATTCCTTACCGTATCATTCATTTACTTTCGTTGATATTGACATCTGTGAATTTGAATTATCTGAATATATTAGCAGTTTCCATGGTTAGCATAGCTCGCTGATTTATGAAATTTAATATCTTTGTAATTCTTTAACTGTATTTCTGTTGTATATGAAATTTAAGTTATAATAACGTTAAATGTCAGTAAATGATATTTAACTGCGTTTTTTCATGAAAAACTGTTAAAATCTGCAAATGAGGGTACTTCCATTTGACCAATTATAACCAAAATCTAATCACCTCTTCTTCTGGATGTAAAGTTGAGAAATACAAAAATTAAAAAATTTGGAATCGTGGTATTGAAGTTATGCGATCCAAAACTTTCGTCACTCTCAAACACAGACACTCAGACACACATACATACACACAAACATAATAAAAATGGTAAAATCATATTATATGAACCCCAAAACGTATTTATTCATTAGAAAGTCACTATTGAATTTTTTGATCCTTTCTTACCTACGGAAGGAAAAATTAGTAAAAATGGTTTGTATTTAACTACGTGTTTACTTTTTACGGCCAAACAAAATTAGTCTTAAATTTTAAGCATCATCGCTTAATCATAAAAACACTGAAAGTGAAAGCAAAGGAACAATCAATTTTCACCAGAAAAATAGAAAATACGTATTTTCCCTTCTCTGTTAAGAGTTAAGCATCTCCCTATTACACTTTTTTTCCATATATTTGCAGTTATCAACTCCATAACGTGTAATAAAATAAAAAGCTTCGCGGCCTGATAACAATGCTTGCGTCATTATAGGCCATAGCGAGATAGCATACTACACCCAGAGAGTCTCCTGTCCTCTATATCATTTACATAAGCCGGGCGAATGGAATACAGCGCCAACCACGACTTGAAAAATGAAAATTGGACCATCGGGGTCTAAATTTTTAAAAAGAGATTTCAGATGAATTATTTATTTGATAATTTCAGAGTTTCCCTCTAATGAGCTTTGATAAGTTAAACGAGATTTATACAGGGAGCTGATTAAAAACAAATACAAATCGGATTTTGTAAATATCGGAACAAGTAAACCACGGACAGCAATCAAGGGAGAGTTATTTGATTTGCACATTATCCCAATTTTCAATTTAACATTTACGTTAATTATAAGCGAGGGCACACTGAAAACATTGGTATAACTAAAACTAATAAAATTACCCCTTAACCTTAAAATTATAATGTAAACTAGACTCCTTTCACATTATACGGTTTTGAACGTGCGACAAAAATCCGTCCGGCTGTAGAAGTCAAGAAAAGTATGGGATCTTTTACATTATATGGCAACGGTTACAGCAACCGTGTCTTGTTACTACATTTGACAGTCGCCGTACGTATTTTTGTATTGCTTATTAATGTAACAATGATTTTACATAGGTTTCATTTTGTCTGTGTGTGTAATTAATTACAACAATGAATAATGATAACGTTAATAACAACAATCATAATTTTGATTACAATAGTTGAAATACTTTCTATTAAATGAAAAAAATCTCTTATGCTTTTTCTTTTCTAAAACAAAACATCATTCTCATCAGCAAATTACGTCTCATTAAACATCATTGGAGTGGAAAGTCTTAAAACGATGTCTAAATAATCAGGGAATATTGAATAAGTGGAATGATGGCGTGAATATTTGATGTGGATTCTGAAACCCTTTTCAACGATTGACGCGTCCGAGATGGCACGACTGAACGCCAGAAATTTGTGAAAGATTTATCAACGCACTATTAGAGAAGCAACGTTGCCTAGACACGGGGAGAATCAACAAGGAAACAAGAATAGAAAATTTGTAAAAGAAATAAATATATCATCACGGCATTTTACCATCGCTGGGTGTGCTAATCCGATTTGTACAAAGATTTCGATAATAATTATGACATAATAGTACCGTGCGGGCGTTTACCAAGCATCACTATGCGGGCACTGATTGCTGGCGTGGTTAGTGCACTACAGCGGTGAATTTAGTGTCATTTAAAATTCGAAATATTTGGCGTCGGTTGCGATCGAACCCGGTTTCTTAGATTCGCGACCAGACACTCAGGCACGCGGCCACTAGACCCCATAAGAAAAGCATAGAACAGATTTTCTAATAGAAATTAAAAATGCGATCAAGGTTATCTATATCATGAACGAATTAACAAATTGGCATACATTTATTGCTGCCATTTGCAAAAACTACAAGCGTGTGCGATAAAGATGGATATAACATGCTTGTCTTTCAAAAATTCATATTGTTTCGGCTAAGTTAGGACATTCCATTTTAAAACGATGCTCGTTGTTGACAATACTTTCGCTGTAACGTAAGTTTATTTATTAATTCAGATATATTATTCATAGCCCTGGGAATACCATTATTTTCTGTCAGTGACATTTGATAATAAACTTGCCAGTTGACTTAGTTTGAATGCTTTTACTGTAAGCTATATTTTTATAATAATAAAATAACAGTAGTATCTTTTGTACCCCATAAAAACTAAGTAAACGACACTACTAAATTTGACAGTATGGACGGAGCTAAAATCTTAATTCATACAATTCATAGACATTTTTTTTTTTAAATACCCTATTTATATTTTTGTGTAATGTCTATTTATATCTTTATATCTACGAATAATAATAATCAACGATGCCATTGTTGTAATCAAATCAACTCCATTGTTGTAATCAAATTCTCGTTGAATAATTCTTTGTACCGGAATCAAAATCAGCTATAAATTCAGCATCCCTATCACTTGGCAATTCTGAAAAAAGATATATTCAGGTTACCCCGAAAACAGCAACAAATTTTACTGGGTGGTCCAGCTGAGCAATTCCTTTTCGGGCTTACCATCTCCTCTTAGGATTTTCCTTGAAATATAGATTATGTTTGTTTGCCCTCCCTCAGAAGTAAAAAAATAAAATATTGTGCATAGCAAAAACCGAAGACTGGCTCGAATATTGGCAATATTATTCCGAGCAGGGATGTATCTCTTAAAGGCGAACGGAACGCTGCTCGATTCAATTGATATTAAAGAGCTGAATCGGCAGATCTGGTTTTTATTCTGTGTTCTCGGGCATAGCCATCGATCGTCTCATTACCACGTCTTTGCTCTTATATGACGCTTGCTTGTTTCATTAAACTCGACAGGAAGAAATAAACGCTTAAATAATGCTATTAAAAATGAATCTGCGGAGCGAAAACATTATTGCCTTTTTCATATTTAGTTATTATTCACCTAAATATAAAATAATTACTGTTTTTATGATTTTATGAAACTATTTTTAGTGTTGTTTTTAATTTTTATTGACGGTAAAAACGCAATAGCGCAATAACTTAAAAATAAATTTCTAAGAAAAGAACTTTGATTACAACAATAAACTCTCTAATTATTAAGGTAATTGCATCGTTGATTACAACAATTGAATCGATCATTTTTAAAAGGTAGCACCTTCGTTTACAATACTAAACAGGAAAAGCATTTAACACTAGAGTTTATTTTATTGAAATTTAAATGACAAGAAATTTTCAAGACAAAAAAAATCTTTGTGCCTTACTAGGCATTTGTTGGTTTAGGGATGCTGGATTTGGCCCGTTTTTATAAATAATATCTATGTTGAATTTCAAGGAATGCGAATCCGCCAAAAAGCCAGTAAGATAAAAATGAGTGATTTTGCAAATACGGTTGGAAAAATGTCACAAAACTGATAAATTAATCTATATAAAAAACCAAATTTTAAAAGTAATACGCGAAAAAAATCTCCACGAAAAGACGACTCCGCAAGAATGAGAATATCTTCCCCATTTCGTATTCTGAAATTCTAATTTCGAGACGACACAAAAATATTAAAAATGATAAACGCATCCAGCAACATTTCAATTAAAATTTCGTCCTGGTTGGGCTGTGCTGTGCGTATAGAAGCTGGTTGGAACAAGCAAGAACATGCATAAACAAGTCGCGACGTCTTCACTGCGTGGCCAGGCGTCACGCTCACGTCGCGGCGCGTGACAAAAGCGCATCGTACATCAGTGTCAAGGATCAGCGATGGTTGCGCCGCCAGTGGGTACTAATCAATATTAATAGGTTACGAACACCGAATATTATTATCGCATTTAATGTAATAAGTTTTGGCACAAATTTAAATTATTTTTTTTAACTTAAATTTTTGTAATACTTAATAATTAACTCTTTCACAAGGCGTAACTTGCTGCCTACACGGAGCATTAGATTTTGGACAATCATCCGTAATTAAGAGAGGTATTGGAATCATGCTAAAAATTGCATATCCAGATTTTAGTGAATAAGCATGTTTTAAGGTCCCTAGAATCCAATAATTACATTTTTACGATGATATCTGTGTGTGGGTGTGTGTGCGGATGTGTGTGTGTGAGGTTGTTGATTGTACGTTTTCTCAAATTCTATATGACTAAAGACCTGTGTAACTACGAATACCCCAATCTGACAGTAATGGGAAGAGTTGAATAGATTCTGGTAATAAGTAAACAATCGGAAGTAGTAGTATTTTAACAAAAATCTTCTAAATATTATTTTTTGATAATTTATGTTATTACAAATATTAAAAAACAAATTTCTCTATACGACACGTTTAAATTTTTTATTATACCTTCTATAGATTTAAAGATATAGATATATAATCTATAAAATAATCTGTTCAGCCCAAACATCTCCTGGTAACTACTTGAGAAATTAAAATGTCTATAATTGACTGATAAATGTCACTAATGTCAGTGTCAAAAATTCAGAGATAGTATTGAAGGCTTCTTCTGAGAACGATATTTAATATTTCTTATTGTATTATTAATTATATATTTAAAATTATAGGTATATTACATGAACCCTTCAGAAATAACGCCAATTCCGTTATTGAATTGGAAAAACCTCGAACATTTAGAAGAAATGGAGAAAACTTGCGAATATAATGAATTTAAAATTATAGAAAATACGTACATAGAAAGATTTGTTGTATGTAATTAGAATTTTTTGTGTGTACAAGAAATGTTAAATACAATACTTATATACACCACAATAGAAAAGGCGCGTGAGATATTGTGATGGTCACAGCAGATTTTTTTAAATTTTGATGACTAGTTTATGTAATTTATGTTATTTACATGTTCACCGGTAGAGACGGAAGTGAATAATAATTAACTGATATCCAGTAATTTCTTCTTCCCAATCACCTTTCCAGTCAAGAATTTTTGCAGCCGTAAAAAAAATGTTGGAATTGTTAAATTATTAAAGACCCTGTCGATATATGCATCAACACCCTTTGTCCTCTAGGTAATAAAACTTCTTTACGTCTTCTGTATCTCCCTCTCGTGTTTCCGGAATTCCACATTCGATAACCACGGGATTAGCGTTTGCCCCACTATCTGATTCCTACTTGGCTCCTAGGCTGTCCCCAAGTCACACAAAAATCGTAGCGCAAGACAGTCGATACTTCTGATATTTTTCGCAGACGCGATTTATGTACCACAAATAGGATTACTTTTTTGGAATTTCATACGATCTGATCGCGACTGTCAGTGGAAATAATTCTACAAGGAGTAAATCTCCGACAAAAAGACAGTGGATTTAAATAAAAGTTTTCCAATATAAAAAATTGTCGAAGAGTAATAAGGAATATTGATTATAGAATTGCGCATAAAATCAATAGGTAATTAGAGTAAATTCCCGCTTTTGCTTTAGCTTAGAAAGCTCCGTGATTAGTACGTCGGGGAGCTTTTTTAATTACAGGTCGGGCCGTCAAGTCGCACGTGTTCCTATCCACACCAATTATCCGAAAAGGAAAAGTAAATTGTTTCAATCTGTTACAGCCGGTTTCTCACACACCGCCCGGCTGCGGAACTTAAAAAGAATACAACTATTTCCTTCCCTAGCAAACTACCACTTCAAACGGACTGGACAGGGCTGAGTAGACGATACACTCACGTACAATGTACCTGTCACAATGAAAACTATTCCAAGGCTTTACAAAGAAAAATGTTGCACAAGGTTTACACACACAACGACGTTTACCTTTACTATTACTACGGAATTTATAACAATAAGAAGAATGCAATAAGTTGTGAATGATGATTTGGAGAGGTGGAATAATGGAGATTCAGTCCTTGGTGAAAATATTATTTATTTAAAACAATACCGTGGTTTTGGTTTCAATTAGACCATCCTCAGGGTTATGTTTAAAATGTTTTTAGATTTGTTGAAAAATAAAGAAATGTACATAATTAAAAAGAAGAAGGTTGTGGTTGTCGTCAAACTATATATATATATATATATATATATATATATATATATATATATATATATATATATATATACAGTAAAAATTTATATATGTATATATATATATATATATATATATATATATATATATATATATATATATATATATATACAGTAAAAAATTTGAAAGATGTCCGATTAAGGGCACATGTATCAGGAACGAATTAACAAATAGGCATACATTTATCTCTTTCTTTTGCAAAGGCTGTAAGAGTATGTGATAAGGATATAACACGCTTGTCTTTAAAAAAATCATATTGTTTCGATTAAGTTAGGACATTCCATATATAAACGATGCTCGTTGTTGATAATACTTTCGCTGTAACGTAAGTTTATTTATTAATACAGATACATTACCTGGATTCATAGCCGTACGTATAACGTTATATTCTATCAGAGTCACTGACACTGACATTGTATCAGTATCTTATTTTTAACATATTTGGTTTTACATTTGCTTATAAACTTACTAGTTTACTTATTTTTGAATTTTGAATGTTTTTCCTGTAATATATATTTTTATAATAATAAAATAACAGTAGTATCTTACGTACCCTCATAAAAACTAAGCAAACGACCCATCTGAATTTGTCATGATGGGCGGAGCAAAAATCTGAATTCATACAATCGTAGACAACCTTGATCGGACATCTTTCAAAAATTTTACTGTATATAACACGTACATTCTTATCAGAGTTCATTATAAAACATTTATATTTCACCTCTCCAAATAAGAATAATGTACAGAAAAACTTCTAATTACAACAGTTGAAACAATTATTGTATTTAATTATTGCCAGAAGCGGACTTGGTCCTTTATTTTTATTCTACTAGTGGTGCTATCCTGATACGGATAGTTTCGGTTTCCAATCCAAAAATATTCTAATATCCGGATGATGGTTAGATGCAGACAATGGTTTATTTGCAAATAATTTATTATTAAACCTAAGAAATTTTATTATAATCAATGTATTCAAGTTCTATACACTCTATTATGGATACACCATATCAAAATTTGTTGAATTCGAGTAATTATCATAGCATTCAAAAGTTTATTTATTTTTGTTTTTAAAATAATTGTAGGTGGTAGTTTGATAAATAAATATTACTTTGCATATAATTTTACTAAAAAAATAAAATTTAATATAGTAATTAATTGAATTAGTTTCCTTTACCTTCAGTTTTATAAATAAAAATAACATAAATATTGTATTATTTACTGTTGGAACCAAAAGAAATTAGCATGTGTCTGTTGTCATATATTTGCCCATAGATTATTGTTAAAATGATAAATTCAGGTAATAACATTACATTTAAATCCAGTACACTTTATTAATACATAAAATAAAAAAATGCCCAAATATAGTCTTAACTATTGTAATCTAAAAATTCATTTCTTCTTGCTGCTAATATATTTTTTCAGAGGGTACGATAGTTGTACTATTATAGCAAGTACGCAACCTTATAGCATATATCTTGTAGTCTGCTCTTACTAGTCATTCTCATAATTAATTCCTACTCTATTAAGGGCCGAATCGGCATGTGTGTGATTGTGGGTGTATGCGTGACTGTGTATTGTTAGCCACACATGTCGACCACAGCGTTCGCGTGCGAAAACACATCAAAGTCTAAATGCGTTCGGAATTAGCCCACATTGATTAGTGGTTTTCTTTAATGCCTGCTAAAATTTCATCCTTGCACCACACTTACTCACAAATTATTGTGTGATAAGTTCCTAACTATAACAACATAAGATCCCTACTTCCATAAAAAATAGGTATTTATATTAAATTTGCTATTATTATTGATTGGTGTCTTTTGTTGATGTTGGTGATTCTAGTATCATTTTCAATTTGAGGGTTGGAACCCCTGACTCACCTGCAGCTGGAGAAAGCTTAGTGACGACTCCCCATCGTTGCTTCCACTGAAACAAATGACGTGCATTAGTTATGACAGACAAGAAAAATATCGCATCGAAAGAATAACAGCCTTAGTGCAAAGTTCACAGATTTGATTAGTATACTTGTTGCTGAAGAATTTTTGAAATATTTTTTCGGTCTTGAGTTAACGGCACTTTTTGAATTTAAGATATTTTTTATTTTCTTTAATTTTACTTCAGATACATACGTTCTTAAAACAAAAAATCTGATATGGCCAACACATTACTTTCCGTCAATTCTGTGTATTATCTTTGAATATATAATACATATAAGAACGGCAACATAATGTATTTAGATTAATTATTTCGAGAGAAGGTGCCATCTATCCCTCCGTATACGAATTATTTCTGAGTTAGTTCAAAAAATACATAATAGGTGGATGTTGCACAGTGTTGCCACGTAGCTATAACAGCAAGATAAGATTTTATAAAGGTTTTTAAGTTTGCTACTGTAAAACAAGTATACATGTACATTTAAGATTCAAAATATATTATCTGGTTATTATGAAACAATACTTTTGAATTATTGATTATTGAATACCTCTAACAAATAGTATCTGGCAATGCTTTCAGCACGATTTACCGTAGTTCATAGTTTCGTGGTAGGAGTCACTAGCTATCTATAATAATTTAGTGAATAAAAAGAGACAGATATAGTATCTTGCTAGGCCATATGCGTTGCCGTTCTTATATGTATTATATATTCAAAGGTATTATGTATAAATCCATACATAAATTTTCTTACAAAAGATTTTATATTTCAAGTGCAATTAATTCATAAACAAACTATGCAAATTGCACCTGACACTGACTTCTTCTCCTTCTTTAGCTTTTCCTTTTCGTTAGAGGTTGCTATGTTTTATTTTCTTCGTCCTCATGTAGTTACTTTTCTCTCAAGTATTGCGCAATACAGTCCTTCCATCTTATCTTTGGTCTTCCTCTGTTTCGTCTACCTTCTATTACTAAAGCTATTCATTCTTCTAATATATTCTTCATCTCTCCTCATGACATGTTTAGACCAATGTAATCGTCTCTCTTGTATCTTTCTAGACACTTTATCACTCGAGCCATTTCCCTTACCTTTCATTCTTTATCCTATCTTTTTGCGTATTCCCCAACATCTATCTCAACATCCTCATCTCTACCATATTCATTTTCTTTTCATTGACAATGACATCTGTAAGAATTTTCTTAATATAGTAGCTGTCTCCATGGTTTTAGCATAGCTGGCTGATTTATAAATTTAATTTCTTTATAATACTTTAACTCTATATCTATTGAATATGAAATATGAAATGCAATCAACAGGATTGACGGAAGGTAGTGTGCTGACCACATCAAATTTTTGTAAGTAAAATAATAGCTTACTATCTAAGATGACAACAAGTTCTTTAATATGAGAGATACGACTAATTTTGTTACCGAAAATGAACTAATTGATTGTAAGTACGTTTCTGATACGTGAAAAAATAATAGTTAGGCATTTATCAAAATTAAGAGCACAGTCAAAAATTTAGAAATCAGAACAAATTTATTAATCGGATTAAAAAAGCCTGTAGCGTTGTTTAAATTTAGTCGATCATCGTGATGAATTTTATGAGCCTGTTCTTTTAGTATATTAGATCAAATAAAATTAAATCCAGTGGACCAACACGAAATAACAATAAAATATCTTTTAGAATATCTCGTTCTTGCCCTTAAAACACCTTGAGCATTCTGGCTCCGTCTATCGTTGTTTGTGGCTGCTAGCGCGTTATCCTTCGCTCTAACTCTAAATCTGAGTGTAGGCCCGTAATCCTGCAGGGCCCGTGCACCGGCGCAGGACTTAGTCCTGCTGATGTAGAAGCCATTCACGGAAACTTCTCGGAATCGATAGCGCTAAAGAAATGGAGGAGCTTCATGACAAATTTACACTAAGTGTTCTCTAGGCTACCGCACCAGATAAACTCTAACCATTGTACCCAACAATAAAATTGTTTATCGGAAATGTTTCCTAAACGCTGGATACACACCGGAACGGAAACTCGGAATGAAACTCTAATAACAAATAAAGAAAACAATACAAGAGAACAATACGGTCTTCGAGCTTCTAAATATTAAAAGGATACTAAAATTTTTATGAGCACAGCATATTTTCTCCTTATAAAGTATTTTTTGTTTTGGTATCGTTCAATGTAACATCAACTTTTCATTAATTTTTACCTGAATATTGACAAGATTTGTTTTCTTGATGCTATCATAAAAACTATAAAATGGAAATAGAAAAATCTCTTTAACCTTTTGTGAATTTCTAAATTATTGTTGTAGTAACAATTTTTCGACTCTGTTTATCTTTGTAAGGCAAAATTCTATATAGAAACAATTATCATTTTCTACCTCTCGCTAAGAGAGGTATTGGATTCATGCTAAAAACCGCATATTCAGATTTTAATGAATAAGAAAGTTTTAAGGTCCCTTGAATCCAATTATAACATTATTACGATGATGTCCGTGTGTGTGTATGTGTGTGTGTGTGTGTATGTGTGTGTGTGGGTGTATGTGTGTGTGTGGATGTTGCAAGGACGGTTTCTCAAATACTACAAGACATGTTTAACTACGTATTCCTCAATCTAGCTCGTGATAGACGCTTGAATGTTACAATTTGTGGTATGAGGATCCGACAAAACTTGGATCCGAGAACTCGGTTTCAAAATATCCGAATCCTCGCATATCCGACGTTCGGATATTGAAGCGGATATCTGAAAATTTAATTCGAATTTGGATCCGGATCTGAATTTGGATCCGGTTTTGATATTTTGTTTACGGATCCGAATCCGGATCCATATTTTAATTCTGGATCCGATTCTTCATTTTGAATGTGAAGGCTAACATCTGGAATTGAGTTCAAATTCAAACTTCAAACTGTTAAATTGGGCCTGTTTATCTTTACAGTGGTCTGTAAACACTAGTAAACAAATAGTAATACATTTTATAATACCCCTCTAAAATAATCAGGTACTTTGTGCAAATGTAAAGAAAAAAGGAATTTATACTTTGACAGAGTCCTATTTAGTAAATTGTGAATAAAAAATTCAAATTTGTATTATTTTCATTACACATATAAAGTAACATACCAATATGACATGAATTACATTATTTTATTATGTGCTTTTGATGAGATCCGATTCTAATATTTGAATGTAAGGTTCAATACTAAGAATATTCAAATCTGAGAACCGATCCGGATACTGATATTCCATATCTAAAATCCAATACTCATATTCATATTCGAATCTAAGATCCGATACTCAAATCCGTTTCCAAGATTCGATATTCGGATCCGGATTTAAGATCGGATACTCAGATTCGGATCCAAAATCCGATACTCAGATCCGGATCCAAAATCTGATAATGAGATTTGAATCCGAGATCCGGATAGTTCAACATTATATTATCCGGATATCTGGATATTTTTGGATCCGAAACCAAAACTACCTGGATCCGGATCCCACCACTAGTTACAATGTAATAGTTTATTTTCTTTGATACGTTTAGTTTAATAGTTAATAATAAGTTAGTCAAGGTAACTATGTGTACATAAATAGTATAAATCTCAAATAATGTGCATGTCCGTCTCGAATAAATATCCAAATTGTGAAAATAGAAAAATCATATTTTTCGGACTATAAAATGTGTTATAGTACAAAGCAAAAAAAGTTGAAATGACTCTCTTGGTGTATATACGAACGACATTGTAAACAATATATTCTTTATTATAACTAGGAACGTAAAAATTTTTGCATTGCAATTCTGAAAAAAGAATAAAGAAACATATAGAATTCCTCGTCTGTATTTATGTTAGGAGTCTCCTATATTTTCTGCTGCTGTCGTATACCTTTCAATAGTTCATTGATTTACGGCTATTACCAATAATAAACCTTTATGTTTCCAATAAATACCATAAAACATAAAGCTTAATAGTCTGTAAACTACTATATAAAATTTATAATAAACAATATGATAGCGACAAATTGTTATCCATTAAACTCATCCCCTAATTTTTTCCTTCTCTCTTGGTTCGTCTCTGTCCACTCATTCCGTTCACTGCATGAAAAGTCGCCCGATCGGTCCTTGGGTAGAAATTGAAAGTTTTACTCTTCAAACGAAAATTACGTACTTTAGGATTTCAACACGGATCAATACGGGTTGTTAGAAACTTCAACAGATTTCGCATTTCAAGATTTTTCATTCAACATATTTGGTATTTTGAATCAAGAGGACGCGACTTTTGAAAAGTATCGAATCCGCAATTTGAAAAGGTTTTCAAAACATGAGAAGAAGCTAATTATAATGTGTGGGCCATCGAATATGTTCAATATAATAAGAATCAAGGCGCTTAATGCTCGTAGTTCGGTTGGTTTACACTTTCAACAAATAATTATAAAAAGAAGCCATTATGATATTTTCGGTTATATATTACTATTCTTTTAGTAAAATTGCATTAAATTCCTCTTCATTTGTGTTTTGCTCTTGCTGGATTTAACCGTGAGCGTATTTACATTAAATAAATTGTACTGCGCTAATTAATTAAAACAGAAGTTCTCACAACACTGTATTAAAATGGATGTAGGACTCGGTGAGAGACTGAATTTTGGAACTTGATCTTTATCAGTGTTTTGTTTCTTTACTTCCATGAATGGAACTTTCAAGCTAAGGCCTACGGCTTGGATTTCACACAAATTGTAATCAAAAGAGACATAGTTGTAATTGCCGAAATTATTTTGTGGTAGTTTTAATTAAGTTAAATAAGACGAAGTTATTCGCCACAGACAAAGAAAAATCTATTTATTTAAATTTGATCTGGATACAAAATTAGCAAAAACAGATCACATCAGATTATAGCTAGAAACCAATTCAGCAACATACTGTTCTTTTTAGGAGTAGTTTAGTTCAGTTCAGTACGATGAAAGATCAGTTCATGTCTCACCTAAGAAGAAAACGCTCATAGAAAAGTTTGCAAAAAAAATCTTTGTGGAATTTGTACAAAATATGTAGAACTGACGGAAGGTATTGTACTGGCCTCATCAGATATTTTAATACTGGTGTAGTACTGGTAAATACTGAATCGAATAAGCGATTAAAAAAATAAGTTACCATTTTAAACAAGAAAGTTGTATCCCGTATTTTGAAAACCACAGGTGAAGAAAAACATTTTTTTTTTTTGCTCATTGTAATAGTCTCATAAAATAGTAATTGTTTGCTAATTTAACCGTCCTCGCTTTTATAGTTCTCGAGTTAGCAAGAGTGGACAAAATACAATGAACACCTGCATAAGAAGTTTCAAAATATATTGAATATTTAAAATATGGGTGAGTTTTCTACCTTCCGTCACCTTTAGGTAAGGAAGGTATTGTCTTTGGTCAAAAAAATTAATGATGAGTTTTTAGTGAATAAGCATGTTTTAGGGTCCCTGTAATACGATTTTCCCATTTTTACGAAGATGTCTGTATGTATGTATGTATGTATGAGTGTCTGTGTGTGTGTTTATGTGTGTGTGTGTGTGTGTGTGTGTGTGTGTGTGTGTATGTGTGTGTGTGACAAAAGTTCCGGATCCCATAACTTCAATACCACGATTCCAAAAATTATAATTTTTTCGTATTCCTCAAGTTTACATCCAGAAGAACAAGTTATTCGATTTTGGTTATAATTAGTGAACCGGAAGTATCCTCATTTGAAGATTTAACAGCTAAATTTGATTTATTGACATTTAACGTTATTATAACTTAAAGAATATATTATTCTCTATACGATTTGATTACATTTTATACTTCTTATTCAATAGATACAGAGTTAAAGAAGTTTAAAGAAATTAAATTTTATAATTCAGCCATCTATGCTAAACATGGATACTATTAATATATTCATATAGTTCAAATTGACAGATGTCAGTATCAATAAAAAGTAAATTAATGTGGCAGAGATGAGGATGTTGAAGTAGATGTTGGGGAAAACACGGAGAGATACGGTAAGAAAATAACTCTAGTATTACAAGTTTCTAGAAAGATACAAGAAAGGTGATTACATTGGTTTGAACATGTCATGAGGAGAAATGAAGAATTATATTGGAACAAGAATGAATAGTTTAGTAATAGGATGTTGAAGAAACAGAGGAAGACCAAAGATAAGATGGAAGGACTGTATTGCGGAAGACGAGAGAAAAGGAACTGAATGATAACGACACGCAAAACTAGCAACCCCTAACGAATGGGTAAAGCTAAATAAGAAGATGTCAGTGTCAAGTGCAATTTGAATAGTTTTTTTATGAAATAATTTTACTGGAAATTTAGAATCTTTTGCACGAAAAATTATGTATGGAATTTATACATTATACACAGGATTGATGGAATGTATGGTGCTGGCCACAACAGATTTTTTTATTAGTTCTTATGGTGTCACTTTAATTATATCTGATACTGTACATCAGTTTCCTTTCAAAATTGTCAACAGAATAAATCGGAAAAACCGGATAAATCTTGTGGAAGGATTCTTTAATGACATCATCGATGCGAACTCTATTGACCATCCGTACACCAATAATTGTATAGCATTCCTGTTGTATTTTACTCGTCTTTGTCATCTCGCAAAAACGTCCTCCGTTTCTGAAACTTCACAAACAATTCACAGTGTTAAATTCTTCGTGTAAGTTAAGGCATTCAGGTAAGAAACACTAGCTGGTGTGTGAACTAACAGCACCCCGCACTATTTGTGGTTTGTGAAGCCGTAGTAAGTTTGAAAGCCAGCGATCATCCTGGGAAGTAAATTACAACGCAGTGGACATTGAGTGAACCACAGGATTTCAACCCAGGCCTGTTAACACTGTTACACAGGCCTTCATTTGTCAAGACACTGCCACTGGGACTGGGATGTAGAGTTACAACCAACCAACAACATTTATCAAAACTGGGTAAGAACAGATAATCATTTTCAGAAGTATCTACTTCGTAAGAGAATAGAGAAAATGGCGCCACGCCATTATTTTTCCGCTAACAATACACCCTTCAAAAAACAGAAAAAATATTCCATCCACACGTTGGTTGATTTCTTATTCTCGGCAGTTCTGGGTCGCGCCTGTATACAGAGTGTGAAAATGACAAATAATATTTACACTGACAAAAAGTGTGTCACAAACCCAACGTGACTCTCGATCCAGTTGGCTGTGCATCAGAACATCACGCGTTGCTAGGAGACACGCTGTTTATTTTTCTACTCTACTCTTCACACCCTCAGCAAGAGTGAGTTAACATTCTCATGATTTCGAAAGAATGAAAATTCGAAAAGAAGAGAATAAATAACAATTTTCTTGGTGCTACTATAAAAGATATATGTAGAATAATATTTATTAGGTCTATAGGTCTCAGAACCTTTATGAGAGCTTAGCTTACGATTACGTGTAGGACCCGAACCTCTCGTGGATTGCACCCTCTCACTTGGTGTTACACCTTCACAAGCACACGGCTCTATGGATCTAGGGTTGTCCCAGACAACCCCTCGGATAAATAGGAAAATACTAGCTTTGTTTGTCGCCAGAAACAAATACACAAACAATAAATATCATTCAAGAATTTTGGTGATCCACACTTGCACACTATACCTGTACAATAATTAGAATGACTGTGGGATTTTTCACTCACTTGTAATTACTGGAAACTATTCATCTTTTGACATACTATAGCTATAGGTAAGGAAGGTGTTTTTGGTCAGAATAATGAATACGTGCGTTTTAGGGTCCCTTGAATACGAATTTACTGTTGTTACGATGTCTGTGTATGTATGTTTCTCTCTCTCTATGTGTGTGTGTGTGGGTGTGGGTGTCTGTAACAAAAATTACTCCTTCAATAACTCCAAGACTACAATTCCAAAAAATATTTTTTCATATTGTCCTGTACGTCCATATGAGGGTTGATTAGATTTTGGTTATAATTAGTCAACCGGAAGTACTCATAATTGAGTTTTTAAACAGTTTTTCTTAAAAAAATGCCAGTGTCAAGTGCAATTTACATAGTTTTTCTGAAATAATTTACCGGATATCAAATCTTAGATATGGTATGTGTAGAAAATACACGGAATTAACGGAAGATATTGTGTATAGTTGTATTATTATTTTCTTATTGATGGATGGTTCAAAACTATAGTCAGGAGAAACTGGAGTGGGTGAATTTGGTCCAGCTTACCAAATAATGAATCCACAGGCACCAGTCCCACCATATTACAAGCAGAGATCTACGCAATAAATCTCTGTGGTCAAATAAACCTAAACAAATGTCTCAAAGGAGCAACAATCAACAAATTGTCAGACAGCTAAGCTGATTTAAAGGCACTAAGTGCCTGCACTTGTACGTCAAAGCTAGTCGGGAATTGCATGAACACCCTACAATAACTGGCCAAAGATAACCACGTCACTTTGTGGTGGGTACAGAGGCATGAGGGTGTTCTAGGCAATGAAAAAGCAGAGGGGTCATTAAAAAAGGAGCTAAACTACCGTTTTACAGGCCTGAACATTCTTGCGGGCTCTTGAAAAATTATATAAAGAAGGAATTCAAAAACTGGGAGGAAGCAGCCATAGCCTCATATTAGAGAGAAATCCGGGGCCTTAGTCAGTTGAAGAAATTTTACCCTTGTTGACAAACGCCAAAGATCTATCTGCTCTCAGCAAGAAGGACCTTATAACTATGACAGGTATCTTTACTGGTCATTGTCCTCTGCAATATCATCATATAAGATTGGTATAGCTGAAAACAATATATGTCGACATCTTGGTAAAAGGTACCTCGCGGCAAATGACATCGGGAAACTGACTCCTGAAGCAGTAATTGGCTTCATAAGAACTGTGAATCTACTTCTAGAAACTAAGATAGAGAGATGTTACAACAGATCTTACAGGTCGCTGTAACAAAAGCGGTTAACGCTTCAAGCCCTCAACTTCATGAAATAATGATTCTTATTGATGAGAATTATAACTGAATCAGCCAAAAATGTAAATCCGTTTAATGGAACAATTATATTTTATCTTGTTTCTAATAAATATAGAGGGAATAAATGAATTATAATTGAAGGCAAAAATATATGAACGTATGTAAATCCGTAAAAATAAACCAAAACAGACAAAACACGATTAAATATCTTGGTATTAATATTCCGGCATTGTCTCTATGTAAAACCAAAATGTACAATAGATAAAATTCCGCTATTTATTTTCCCTTTTGTGGAAGATTACCGCTCGGTTTCAGATTGTGTACGAGTATTTCATTTATATTTCCACTGTATCTAGGGACAGAATAAATTATAATTTCGTGTTTTTTTTTTATCTAAAACAGCATCTCTGTAAAAACTACACAGTCGTGGCTTTTATTTTCTATTCCATTTCCGTTCAAAAATCTGATAGATTCAATTTGATTCCCTTTGTATGCAAGAAGGGAAAAAATGTAATGTTTGCACAATCGCATAACTCAATTCTGCTCAGATATTTGATACTTTGCTTGCATGACTGTGTGAGGTTTTCTTTTTACATGATTTGTAAAATGCACAAAAGAAATAAAACATACCTGCACGGAACTAAGAATAAGAATGTTACTAAACTGCGGTTGCCGCAAAACAGGCTCCTGCCAACGCTGTGGTAGAATGTATTACAGCAAATCTTCAACTATCTCGTTCGCAATTTTATATTTTTAATAGTTCTAGCGTCAATAAATAATTCATATTTGACTACGCATATTTTAATAAATTAATTAACGTATTTATATTTCTGCATCAGTATGAACTCATATGTAAAGCCCTGGGCGCATGATGTCAACAAACATTTTACTGAATTAATCTTTTGTAAGAAACTTTCTGTATGGAATTTGTATAAAAATATATAAAACTGATGGAAGGTTATGTGTGGTGTACATTAGATTTTTTGTCGATGAATTCTAATACTGGATACTAAATACCTTTTGCTATATAAACGAATATATTCAAAAATTTATTACTTCCATGTTACATTTTCATTGTGACATTTATTTACATATTCAGCAAAGTTCCCACTAAAAAGTGCATCAAATAATGATGATCTATCTACTTAATAATAACTACTGCACATTTCCAAAACTACTCCATACTAAATGCAAACTACTACTCTGATATTTATTCAGCGAATTTGTCAAGATGATGTTTGAATATGTTGCTAACAGTTCTCCAGCTGACGTTCAAGTTAACAGCGTAGTTTATGCTAAGCATCTCACATTTGCACCCATCCACACACATAGCCTCATAACTACATCGCATACCACTAGATCCCGAGCGATGAAACTAATGAAACTACATATACCACTGGATTAATTTGTTTGCCCACTATGCGCCGATTTGTTTGGGATAATTGAAAGATGGATTCCATTGTAATTTTGTCGGTTGCAGATAATGAAATTAATTTCAAATGTGAATTTCGAATGGGATTTTGAATAGAGTTGTCGTGTTCATCAACCGATATAGCTAATATATTGGATTAATCCAAGAACAGCCAATGTCAATTTTTGACCAAAATGAGATTGATTTTGTAATTGGCTAAAAAAGAGTACCCAGTATTCTATTGACAGATGACAAATTTTGTTAGGTATCTATGGCGACACTTGTGCTAATATTTAAGCTACTTTCTTTTTACCAAAATCAACTCCAAGTAACACGTATCTACCCTAAACCGTTCTTTTTAATAGAATTACCTTTGAAACAGGATCAAATAGATTCTGAACTGATCCCGAATGTCAATGTCACGTCAATGTGACTCACCGCTAGGTATTTTGTTTGTTGTGGCCATCACAATACCTCTCGCCACTTCCGTTTTTTGTACATAAGTATTGTATTTAACATTTCTTGTATGCCAACACTACACCAAAAATTCTACTTATACATGTTCTTTACATTTAGATTTTTTAATTTTAATTTCATTCTATAAAGAAATTTTGTCGTACTCTTCTATTTTTTCGATATGTTTCCAATACTTTGTCGGGATTGACAGTATTTCTGAAGGGTATATGCAATATACATATAATTTTAAATATTTAACTATTAATACAGTAATAAATAATATATGTATGTACTTCCTAGAAAAGTTTTCAGTAATTGGTTTCCATTGCATTATTTGGGCTGTGAGATTTATTACAACAGATTATTTTATATATTATATTATTTTCTCTCTAAATAAATAGATATAATAAAATATTTAAATGTACGAGATAGAGAATTTAATCTTCTTTAATATTTTCTGGAACAAAAATTTTCAAAAAATAGTATTTAGAAGATTTTTTTTAATATATATATATATATATATATATATATATATATATATATATATATATATATATATATATATATATATGATGTGGGTGTGTGTGTGTGTGTTTTCTCAAAAACTATAATACTTAATAATTTCTCAATCGGACATTACTGGGAAGAGCTGAAAAGGTTTTAATAATAATTGAACAACCGAAAGTAGCAGATTCTTAAACAAAAAATTCTAAATATTATTTTTTGAAAATTTGTGTTCTTGGTAGTATTAAAGAAGAGTAAATTATCTATATGAAATATAAATATTTTATTAAATACTTTATAGATTTAGAGAAACCGAAATATAAGGTGTATAATAATTTGTTGTAATAAATCTCACATTCCAAATATTGTCATGGAAACCAATTCAAAAATTAAAATGTTTGTAACTGACAAATAAATGTCAGTGTTAAAAATTGAAGGACATTGCTGAAGATAATTTCTGGAAAGTACATACATTATATTATTTCTTATTGTATTAATAGTTAAATATTTAAAATTATTGGTATATTACATATACCTTTCAAAAATACTGTCAATTCCGACAATGAATTGGAAACATTTCGAAAAATTAGAAATATACAAAGAATTCTACAAAGAAGTCTCAAGTATTTTTACAGTTTTCCATTTGTCATCATCTAATCTCTTATTTTCATTTTATATCAGAACGTGCATAGGGAATTCTGTTAACAACGATTACGCAAATTTTCAGTGACCATACTATTATCATATTTAACTCTGTTTTGTTGTTCAACTGCCCTTTTTTATTCCTGAAAGGTGTAATAACAGTAATTATGCTTGTTATCAGCCATTATAAGCTTAGATAAATAGCCTTACTCAAGATTAAATTTGAATATCGATCGGTGGGAAAGAATCCAGCGAACATATGTTATGTCATGCAAGTTGTGGGGTATGAATTAATCACTCGTATGTAAACATGTATATCTTTATTTCCCGAACACTCAAGGCCTCGAGGCTCCAAGGGCTGATATTGAATTAGTGAAGAGTGCAACGTGGGTCACCCTATGCACTAAATTATTCACCTCCCTTCAGAATAAGGCTCAAGGACAAGAAAGGACAATTTTTCCTTTCTTGCATTGACAAGGGCAATTCGTTTTCTTCAATTACATACAGGGGGGGATGATATTAACAGAAGGCATACATCACTGTATAAGACAATAAGAATGATTGTTGAATTTTTCGTAAGACATTTTTCATAAAATTTCTATTTTTGTTTTGGTAACGTAACAAGGTTATGTTTTATGTCAGGATAATTTTGTAATTTCTATTTTATAAAATATTTGCAATGAATGCAAATAATAGGACGTCAAATTTTTATGTGATGTAATAATTTTACAAATTTCTTGAATTATATTAGGAATAAATGCAAGAAAATAACTTTTCAAGAGATATTTTCTACTAATATGAAAAATTCATTTAGATTTACATATTTTCTCATTGTAAAAGATATTTATCGTATGAATAAAATTCAAACAAAGTCATATGATTGAAACAATGAATTGTACAAAAATGTATTTTATATATACATACATACATACATAAAATCACACATGTTCCACTTAGTGGGTTAGCACAAACCCGAAAATAAAAACAACAACAACAACAACATCAACATCATACAACAAATCCTCACTTTTGACATATTTAAGTGACCGATTACGAAACAACCATCCTTCACCACACATTCCTGTCTAAGCACACTTCTTTCGCCTCGGCCACACTCATAATCGCATTCATACATGCTCTTCTTCTCTTCCAACTTGGAAACTTTCTCTCTTTAAGCACCCTACCAACCAAATCCATCCACTTACACACTGGTTGGCCACGCAATCGATAACCCTCAACTTCACCAAGATATATACGCTTAACAAGCCGTTCACTCGCCATTCTATCCACATGACCAAACCATCTCAACTGACTCACACCAACTTAATAACATTGTTTCTAACCATATATTCTTCATACATCAAATTATTCCTCACGCGATCCTGTCTTACATACCCAGATACACCATGTAAATACCTCATTTCTAGGGCAGTCACTCTCTTTTTATGCTTTCCCGTCCATGCATCAAAGCAGGCACTAGCACTCCATTATATAAACTTAACCGAGCATCCCTTGATACGTTAACGTTTCGTGTAAACGTACCCAGATCACCCATTACCTTACATCCCGCATTCACTCTCCTTTCTATCTCTCGATCAATTCGACCATCCCTCGACATCAAGCTATCCAAATATACAAACTCATTTACCTGCTCCAGTTTCACTACATCCACCAACACATTGCATTCACGTCACCAATTTATTTCAAATACTAACACTTTGGATTTATCAACATTCAACACCAGATTCATATTTCTTCCAACTACATGTATTCTCTCTATATTCTTCTGAGTTGCTCTTCATTTTCTCCTAAAACAACTACATCATCAGCATACGCTAATGCAGGCACTATACTTTCACCTATATGCATACCATACAAAGACATAGAGTTAAAGAATTATGAAGAAATTAAATTTTATAAATCAACCAGCTATGCTAACCATGAAAATTAATAATATATTCAAATAATTCAAATTCACAGATGTCAGTATCAATAAAGAGTAAATTAATGTGGCAGAGATGAGTATGTTGAAATAGATGGGGAAGACACGGAAAGATAGGTAAGGAAATAACTCTGCTGTTACACGTTTCTAGAAAGATACAAGACAGATGATTACCTTGGTTTGAAAATGTCATAAGGAGAAATGAAGAATATATTGGAAGACTTGAGAGAAAAAGAACTAAATGAGAACGACACATAAAACAGAAATGAGTGGAAGAAGACCCCTAACGAATGGGAAAAGCTAAAGAAGAAGAAGATGTCAGTGTCAAATGCAATTTGCATAGTTTGTTTATGAAATAATTTTTCTGGAAATTTAGAATCTTTTGCAAGAAAATTTATGTATGGAATTTATACATAATACACAGGATTGACGAAAGGTATTGTGCTGGCCACAACAGATTTTTATTATTAAATTTCAAAAACGAAAGCCCTTCTCTATACTTTTCCAATTATCAGTGCAGTGTACTAATCATCATCCGTTGGCAATCCTAATATACGTTCCCAGTAATTCCTCTTTTCTACACGTAGTGCAACTTGTTATTATCTTTACTTCGTCGTCTGCCCACAGTCGGGTGCTGAATACTTCATTTACAACTACAGACATTCTTTGTAAGTTAAATCAGCCTATTCTCCAAGGTTTTTCTATTCAGTAATGGCAAAAGGCTGCTCAGTTTGTTATTAGACATAGAAAAGGAAAATTACAATAATTATTCAATCATCATGTATCGAATTTTGTTATTTTTGTAAAGGTTTGCGTACAACAAAATTGATAAATATTACATGGTGTAATATAAATTCATGTAATTAAATACCTAACCCACATAATGTAATTTCACATCATTTATCATTTCTTTATTAATAGACCTAATGAAATTTTTACCCTTGAACCCTCGCGAAAATTTGCAAAATTATTATCGGTATGTCACGCAATGAAATTTTAAATTCTTCGATTACTATGCAAATTTGTATAATGATGTTCATGACAATAGCAATTTACATATGTGAAGGTATGTAGGATATTAAAGGCACGATGCCCTATGTCTATTAAGCCCTTATTTAGCCCGGCATAATGAAGGAATGTTGTTTAGTAGTGGTTCAAACAAAGGGAAATTGAGTGTAGCATTTATTATATTACTTTGATCGTTTATTATCTATTTTAGGAAGTAATTTAGTATACAACTTTTTTCAACTACAGTTCATAAAAGTGTATTCTACTCGTATTATTTATATGATGTACGATACAGGGTGTTCATTTTAAGGGGTACACTATTGCTGTCTCGAGAAATATAACGGCTAGGAAGTCGATTAAGCAAACAATTTCTATATTATAAGACTATTAAAATGAGCGGAACAAGATTTTTTGTAGACCAATTGGTGGGGTGCAACTTTCTTATTTTAAATGGCAACCCGTTTTTTTTACCTCTCGCTGAGAGAAGTATTGCATTCATGCTAAAAATCGTATATCCAGATTTAATGATTAAGCATGTTTTAAGGTCCCTACAATCCGTTTTTAATTTTTTACGATGATGTCTGTGTGTGCGTGGATGTTTTAGATACGATTTCTAAAATTCTATAAGACTAAAGACCTGTGTAACAACGGATTCCTCAATCTAACAGTAATGGGAAGAGTTGAATAGGTTTTGGTAACAATTGGACAACCGGAAATGGTAGTTTCTAAAAAAATGTTTTCGAAATATTATTTTTGAAAATTTATGTTACTACAAATAAGAAAGATAATTTTTTTTTATTATATTTCCTGTAGGTTAATTATAGAATAATCTGTTGTAATAAATCTCGTTGCCCAAAAAACAGTTGAGATATTTAAATGTTTGCCATTGACAGATAAATGCATTGTCAGTGTCAAAAATCAGCATTACTGGATCAATTTTCTGGAAGATACAAGTACATTTAATATATCTTGTTATATTATTAATTAAATATTTAAAATTATAGGTATATTAATATTACATATATCCTTAAGAAATATTGCTAATACCATCAATGAATTTGAAGAATTTTGAACATAGAAGAGTAGGACAAAATTCCTCATAGAACGAAAGAAGAGATACAATTTCAATTATTTGTGTGTACAAGAAATGTTAAATTCGTTACTTATACTTGTTGGCTTTGGTAAGCAGATATCGGGATCCGTGTCAGAATGACGGCTAGTAGTTATTTACATAGATGTCACAATTGTCATATGACATCATTTTTCATTCAAAATTTCAAAATATTCTGATGAATAGAAAATCATGATGTTTTGAATGAAAAATTATGATACTTGACACCTATATACATTATTATGTTTAAAGCAAATAGATGTGTGTATGCTCTTTGAGTTTTTTGTAAATAAATTAACTGAATGTTTTGTACGAATGTATTTTGTGTCCATGAATTGTAACAATTTGTAAGATCTTACTGCAAATGTGATAATGTCCATGTTATTTTGTAGAAGGTATGCATCGAAACGTCGGTAGAGTAAGAATAAATGCTGTATTTGACTGACCTTTCGAGTAATTGTTAACATCTTATAAAAATTATAATTGAAGTTTAGAAGACATGAAATTTAAAATTGGGCCTTTTAGGCCCTGTCGCAGTTATAGGGTTAAAGGGTCTAGAAGATGGCCCTTTAAACACCGGTTAACAATTATCATCCATTATTTGGTCCATAGTCGATTTGTAGAAATTTTCATCATTTGTGTAGGTTTTATAATTTATTGAAAATTTAAGCCGGCCGAATTCTCGTATAAGACTGGAGTCGTGCATATTATTGTTACTGATTGCAAGATTCAAATCAACGATGTGTCCCTATCCCCTATTAAAGACGTGAGCCAACAAAACCCTCCATTTTCTCTCCGTACTCCTAATTTTTCCTTTTTTGAATCATCTGAACCAACTCAAGTGACTCCTTCATCCAATTAAGTAACCGAACCGGCCATGTGAAATTAATTGAACAAAACAAGATGTATCCACGTTTACGTTGTTTCTTTAGAATTACTCTCGTACGACGTCCAAGTACTTCCACTGCTTTCAAATTTTTTCCAATGTCCGAATTTCTCTTTCTAACTTAGTTTTCTGTTTCAGGATCAAGGATATGCAGAAGGAAAAGGATTATAAAAGGTAGGAAATTCGTTTTACCGGTTTCGTTTTCGTTCGTGAGTAGACGATATTAAAGTTTATGGTTCCTAGAAGATTGTATAATTTGCGAAGTAATGGAGTAATAAACGAAATATAAAATACGGAAGGGATTATATAAAGGGTAGGTGATGAACTATAAGTTGACATTTTAGGGATGTACTTTGCACTTTGTTAAATAAGGGGTGAGCCTAAAATTTAAGATTAAGCATTTTTCAAGACCATATCTATTAAGCATAAGAAAAGAAATTATGTACATAGATGTCAAATGTCAGAATTTTCCAAGTTCACGTCACCAAGAGTATGGAATTTATTTGTCGAGAAAAATAAACCGCATGGAATTAGAAAATCACGAAATTTGGAATGAAAAATTATATTTGACATCTATATATATATATATATATATATATATATATATATATATATATATATATATATATATATATATATATATACAGTGTGTTAATTAAAAACCTGGCCATAGGCGTTTAACATGGGAAATCAGTTTTTCCTTGCGCAAAAGTTCCCAAATTATTTTAGACAAAAATACTTCAAATAAATGTTATAGAGAATTAAATTCTGCACCCGAATTAGTAATAAGATTTTTCTGGAGATAGCTGATTTATAGCGGTAGCCATGGAACTCAAACAAAATTACGAACAATTGTATATCATCTTAACTGTCAAAAAAAGTTTGTATTTTGTGATTATCGCAATAACATATTTCTTTGAAAGTGTAACAGTTTTCTCATGAAGAAAAGCTTCAAAATATAAAATGGTGGACAAATTTTGATTGAGTTGCATGGGTATCGCTATAAATCAGCAATCTTCAAAAAACTTTAAAATTGATTTTCTCGATTATTAAATGTCAAAAATAAAATATTATTACTAACTCTGGTGCAGAATTTAATTCTCTACAACATTTATTTGAAGTATTTTTGTATAAAATTATTTGGGAACTTTTGCGCAAGGAAAAACTGATTTTCCATGTTAAACGCCTATGGCCAGGTTTATAATTAACACACTGTATATATATATATAATTACTAGCTATCATTCTAACACAGGCTCCCATATCTGTTTGTCAGCGCCAAAAACAGATTATTTTATATATTATATTATTTTATCTCTAAGTCAATAAAAGATATAAAAAAATATTTAAATTTATCAGATAGAGAATTTAAACTTCTTTAATATTTGCAGAAACAAAAAATTTCGAAGTTTTTTAAGACTCTGCTACTTTCGGATTTCCAGTTTCTGTCAAATCTTTTCAACTCTTCCCATTAATGTCCAATTGAGAAATACAGATATTAATTCTTATAGTTTTTGAGAACTCTTTCTTCTAACATCTACACACAAACACACACACAGACACAGACATCACAGTAAAAATGTTAAAATCGGATTATATGGATCTTAAAACGTGCTTACTGATTAAAATCTGCATATGCGATTTTTAGCATGAATCCAATACCTCTCTTAGCGAGAGGTAAAAATGGACTTTGTTCGAAGAACTGGAATTATTTAGTAAGTGTATTATTTCTCATTTTAACCGCAATTATCGGTTTAGAAATTTTGTTAAAATAGTTTGTATTCAACCCCGTGTTTACTTTTTATTGCCATTAAAACTAGTCTCAAATTTTAAGATCACCCCTTAAAGTAAGAAAATTAATGTAATGCTTGTAACAATACATAATGCTTTATTTTTTTTTCTTATAAATGATTACAATAATATTGCAACTACCTTGCTCGTGTGCCATTTGCAATATTAATTCATTTAGTATTTATTCTTCCTAGGAATTATTGCCGAAGTTTGTGGATATGAATATACAATGGCAGCAGAACGTAGCATGCAACGTACCTGAAGTTTTCACTTGGTCTCATGTCTTTTGTCAATAAAAACATCTGATAGACTGTTTCAACTGCAGTTACTTTAGTTGTCTGCTATTAAACTTACTGACTTTTACTACCCGAATAAAACACACAACTTTCTAACATTTCCCCTACTGAAAAACCCGACTAAAACAAGAAAAAGTAGAACAGAATTTCCGCATTCAATTATGGACAGATAGAGGAATATTGGAAAATTAAATTAAGTCAAATGCAGAAGCAGATAACTGTTGTCTTGTTCCATGAAATACATTTACCCTGTGTTGGGAACATTTGCTTTTCTTTATAGACTAGTTTATCGGGCGATATGAGACAAACAATAGTTTTTACCTCCCGCTACCCTTGATAAGGGAGGTTAGGGATCGTGCTAAAAAATCCCTAAAATCCGATTTTAATATTTTCACGATGATGTTTGTGGTTGTGTGTATGTGTGTGAGCACAAGCACTCATTTTTGACGTGGAGAGTGCACCACAGGGGTCGATTTGGTGTCATTAAAAACATGAGGAGAAATGAAAAATATATTGAAGAATAATGAATGGCTTATTAGTAGAAGGTAGAAGAAACTAAGAAAGACCAAAGATAAGATGGAAGGACTGTAATGTGGAAGACTTGCGAGAAAAGTAACTGAATGAGGATGACACTCAAAACAGAAATGAGTGGAAGAAGAAAATAAAAAAATAACGACCATTAGAGAATGGGAAAAAATAAATAAAAATAAGATGTCAGTGTCAAGTGCAATTTGCATAGTTTGTTTATGAAATAATTTTACTGGAAATATTGGATCTTTTGCAAGAAAATTTATGTATGGAATTTGTACATAATACACAGGTTTGATGTGATCAGATATTTTAAACATTAGGGTAAAATTAAATATTGAAATTAGACATTTTTAAAACAGCGTTTTCAAAATAAGGCTTGTGGTACTAGCCATTGTTTTAATTGTAAATTACTACTGTATTTTTTTTAGAAATTTAATAAAACCTAACATCCTTATAACATACATACAACATATTTTATAAAACATATCTCGCTATGTGTCATTAGAACGACAATTAACAAAATAAAATGAAGTTAAAGCGGGTAGGTCAACTGATGTGGGACGGGGCTCGTATAGATCCATTGGGTCTGAAACGTTTCAACAGTAATTAATAAACATCCCTGCATGTAAGAAAGGCGTAGTTTTAACTAACTTAATATAGCAAGTAACACGTTTGACATAAATAGTTATGTTCCTTCATAATAAAAGTCCGCGATAAAATGTTTAATACTATATAATTCGCTCTGTTTTACGACTATGTTGTGTGACGTATGGAATAATTCATTTTGCGCAATTGCATTTGCAGCAAGAATTAAATTTGAAGCAAGACACAGAGCATGTGATTTTTCAAAGCAAGCCATATAATATTTCCTCTGTTTCCCTTACGTGTTCGCATTTATCCAAGAAACAAATTTCGTTACACAGTGGTAGTTTTAAAATTACGTTACTCGAACGTTACCTACAAGTACGAGCGCGCTGCGCAACGTCAAAACAAACCACCACGCTGCACATATGGCTTTCCAACAAGACAGAATTGTAGAACACAAGAGCAACGCGCATCTCTCGCAGAATAAGAGAATTCTTTATTATTACTACACTCATTCGCGACTCCCTTTAGTTCTCCTTTATTTCTATTAGCACACGTTGCTATGATACTAGATAGCTGTTTCTTTTTTTAACAATTTCCCGCAAAAACTTTTTATGTATTCCAGCGACATTCTGTGATATAATAGGTGTACCACTAAGTGAAATTTAAATGTTTTAATAATGTATACTGGAGGTATAATAGTAAACTCATCGAGTGCAATAATATTTCTCAATAACTTATAAACCTCTTCAAAGTTTTGTCACAATGATTAGAAACTTTTGAATAAATTGACAGATATACGAGAAGATGAAACTATACACAAATCGGAAAAGATAAAAGATAGAATAGAATACCTCGACTAAGGTAACATAAAAATCATGCGTCAAATTTTTATGTTACAACAGTTGGACAATACAAAAATGGTAGAACTTTTATAGGATGAAGTCCACCAAGAACAACTCTACAATTGACGGAACAAGAAAACGCCTAACGATGATTAAAAGTGATGCAGGTATAAATGAAATCACAATAAAGGTTCAAAATGGCCACCGTCATTGTCAATGAAGGCGACGACGAAATGAATCCTCTACTCTATGCTTGTAGCTGCATTTTTACCTCTCGCTAAGAGAGGTATTGGATTCATGCTAAAAATCGCATATCCAGATTTTATTGAATAAGCACGTTTTAAGGTCCCTACAATCCGATTTTAACATTTTTACGATGATGTCTGTGTGTGTGTGTGTGTGTGTGGATGTATGTGTGTGTGTGTGTATGTATGTAGGATGTTGGAAGGACGATTACTCAAAAAATATAAGACTTTAAATTTGTTTAACTACGTATTTCCCAATCGGACATTCATGGGAAGATCTGAAAAGGTTTTGGTAACAATTGAACAACCGGAAGTAGAAGATTCTTGAAAAAAAATCTTCTAAATAATATTTTTTGAAATTTTTTCTTGATAATATTAAAGAAAAATAAATTTTCTTTCTGATACATTTAAATATTTTATAATATATTCTATAGATTTAGAGATAAAAGAAATATAATATGTAAAATAATCTGTTATAATAAATTTTACAGCCGAAAGAATGGCCATGGAAAATAGTTGAAAATTTAATTTTTTTGTAACTGACAGATAAATGTCAGTGTCAGAAATCCGAAGACATTACTGAAGAGTTTTTCTGGGAAGTACATACATTATATTATTTCTTAATGTATTAATAGAATTGGAAACATTTCGAAAAATTAGAAGAGGACAAAATTTCTTCATCAAAAATGAATTTAAAATTAAACAATCTAAATATATATGGAATAGATATATGCGTAAGTAGAATTTTTGGTGTAGAGTATACAAGAAATGTTAAATACAATAGGGAGCGAGCAGTCATATGATTTTGTTGGCCTTGACAAGCAGATATGGAGGCCCATGTCAGAATGATAGCTAGTAATTATGTATAAATTTCTCATTCTAAATTTAGTGATTTTCCAATTCCATGTGGAGCAGAATTAAATGTTAAATATCTAAGGTATACAAGTAAATTTTAAACTCCTGGTGCTAAATTGACGTAAATTTAGAAAATCTTAAAAATTTTAATGAAAAATTCTAACATTTGACATCTATGTACATAATTACTAATTATCATTGTGAAACGGGCCCACACATCTGCTTGTGAAGCCCAAAAATGTAACATTACTGTTCGCGCCCTATACTTATGTAACCAAAAAAAGGAAGTGGCGAGAGGTATTGTGCTGGCCACAACAGATTTTTGATGCTGTAGTGCTATTCTTTGAGTACTCGACCGTGGTCGTGTTTTACCACGATCTTGAGCAGCAGCCTTAAAGAACCCATGATCTCGGAGATGCTGAACAACATGTTCAAAGATAGGAACATGTCAAAGATGACGATTCGGAAAAGTTCCAAATAATTTTGCCAAACCTTGGGCAGCCTTTCCCTAAGTTCCACCATAGACCAGCACAATGTCTCTTTACTCGCTATCCGTAAAGAGAGGAATTTTCACTAATTATAATTTTTATACTTTAACTCTACGACGCAAATGGATGTGTGTAACTGGACGTTTTGTACGAATTATTTTGTGCACATGAGTTGTAACATCATTCTGTAAGTGCGATAATGTCCATGTTATTTTGTATATCTTACAGTTTGTTGTATAATTGTTATAAACCCTGAAGAAGATGAAAGGGTGCACCGAAACGTTATTGCAAAAATAAATGCTGTTTGACTGAGCTTTCGAGTAAGTGTTACACTTTAATTAGTAAGAAACACGTATCTCATATTTTTAAAAAATATGACACTCCCCTATTTTAATTATAAGTATTTGTTTAGTGGTTTATGATTAACTTCAACAAAAAAAGATCCATCTACAACAATAATAATTACTGTTTAATGTTCCCACAAAAAATAATCAGAACCGCGCAAAACATGAAGAGTAATGAAGTAGGTGTACAGGCGTGTAACCGCGGTTATAATGATAAGAAAACAAACAAAAACGACGTCGGCTTTGGGCGTCGCACGCGTGCAAGTTTTGATTGCTGGCATCGACGTCGCGGCGCCTAGAGACGCCTGGTAATCACTCATTGTGTAATCAGACCAGTCTCATTACCACCCTAATTATACCGCATACGAAGAGCTAGATAGACTTTGTGTTTGATTTGTGTATGAGTTCAAAAAGATGTTTTCCGCCACTATGGAGTTTTGTTCTTCGGTGGAAAGTTTATTCAAAAGGTGGTGTTATCATCCAGAAAAATGGGCACACCTGAGAGTTATGGAAAAGGAAATGAAAACCACTAAACATTAATATTAAAATGAAGATAACACTATACAATTCAATAAAGTATGTCCCATAAGTTTTGGCACAAATATATATATGGTATCTTTAAAAAAAGAACCCTCCATGTGGAAGTATTGTATATTGTAAATGTTTAACATCTTATTAATGTTGATTACCGACAGCGCATCCCTCATTTGAGTATTTCGCTCTCTATATTAATGTAGGACTTTGAAGCCTGTATCGAAGTTTATGCAGGGATAACCTCACAACCTCGGAGTAACAATTACCAAATTAGCTTAAATGAATAGTCGTACGACCTAATGAAGGCACATTACTGCCTTGCTAGCGGTCACTTAGCAGTTTCGTAACTCGTTTACACCGATTCAATTTCCACAACGTCTTAACAACGGAGGAACAATCATAAACAGGGATAGTTAATGTAGGAAACCCAACAGCATTACTGAAAAACTTGACAGATTATTTTTAAGATATGGAAAATCCAGTGTAAGTAATAAGATGATACACTATATCTTCGAAATAGTTAAACAGATTTAACTCTTATAGTTTTGACAAATCGTCTTTCCAACATCCACACACATACACACGCACAGGCAAGTGATTAAAAGCACTTCAAGGTCGCTAAAGTCACGTGTCTGCTTGCGCCCTATAGTTTGCTACAAATTCTGATCAGATTTGAAAAAACACAGGAGGGCATTGTAGTTGGCAAGGGAAATTTGTGAATTCCGATTGAAGTTCGCATAAGAAAAATGGAAAAATTTCCTCTTTATTGTGTAACATAACCTCGTGTTTGGTTGCGTGTCAGTTTAGCATATAAATTCCAACACGCAATAATTTGTTTTATGATAAATAAAAAGAGGCAATGGCGATTAGGTACTGTAGTCTGTGTGTCAGTGGTTTTTATTTAACTGGTGCACGAGTAAGAGATTTATAAAGTCATTTGAATATTAGCAGCGACCGGGAGGAGGGGGGGGGGATGGTGATACGTTCTTGCACGTTAGCGTCTGATGCGCAAGGACCCGATGCCGATATCCTCCAAGATGCAGTGGACTTCGTAAGCGAGTCACGATTCTTGCCGCTTCCTAATCATTTGTCAAATGGAACAAGGAGATCTACACACGTCACGGACGCTGGATTCAAGATGGTTTTTCACGTTTTGCACACAATATTCTTCAAAGTTTTTACACCACAATAAAAAAAAAATATTGACACGAGAGTACAAGCTTGGCTCATAATAAGAGTTGATGCGTAAAATTTGAGACTAGAGATATCTCAAGACCAAATCAATTAAGCGTTAGAAACATTGAACATTTAGAAACACAGTAATAGTACTTTTCATCATCTACGATTTAGGTTTTTTAAGTTGTTTGTATCAGAATTGTATCATGATGAATCCTGAACTATTAATTGAACGTATGTACGAGTTCTGTGAATTACATATTTTAAAAGCCATTTAAAATTAGTCTCAAATTTTAAGCATCGCCCTTTATTTTATATTTTTATGAAGTTTAACGCCATTTTTAACAAAAAAACCCTCTCAAACAGCGATATTTAGGTCGCTATCATATGTCTCCCAGACGAAACGAATCTCCTTTCTAAAAGAAACAAATAAACTGAAACAAATGCATGCCGAGTAACGTATATAAAAATTTATTTGTTTCTTTAAACAAACAATGCACAATTTATCCTGCGTAACTTTTATTCCGCTTCTCCCATCATCAGTTGAGACTTCCATCCTTCCGACGTGTACGTGTCGGACTTGAGGGACCTGGGGAACCCTCGGCACCCACAGCACGTCGAGGCAGTCACGCAGCTGTCACTTGTTTATAAAACATCCGCACACTACGACACCGGCATGGATTAGCGAAGGGCCTTGCGTTAAATTGCAATGTCGCAGAGTGATATACTTTTAAATTAGAATAACAAACGCAGAGCGCAAAACGAAACGGGAACACAAATTCCGAATTGGGAATACAGAGAAGATAAAGATATTTAGTTAGAAGTTTTGCCAACAGAAATTGAATATGTTGTTCAAATATTCTGCCGTTAAATATTAGGTTACATCGTCTTTACTAATAACAGTTTTAATCATATTAGATATTCTTCTATTGTTACAGTATTTTCATATATGTCTTGCTTAGGTAGGTTTTATTATTCGCAGTAGATTTTTACGAAGCTTTTATATCCTGTCCACTAGAGGATTTTGGCCCTTTAAATGCCGGTCGAACTACCTGAAGGTAACGGAACGTAAAAATGATTATTTTTTTAAATTTATTTTAATGCAAACTATGTTCTGCTCTTTGTAGCTTCTACCGAGACCCTTTACTTTTGCTATAAAGAAAGACAACTTCGTTATAATCTAGTACGTACAGTAAAATCTACCTTCCAAGACATATGAGTCAATATTCACAGGAAAATGTGCAGAGCTAAGGGATACAATACCTTATTCAGTCTTGGTAAGTTTTAAGATCTAGTCCTAAGAAATTTGAAGAAATTTCTCACCATTTGCGTAGGTTTTATAATTCGTTTATTATAAATGTTAACCGGGTGAACTAATATAAGGTTGGGCTCGTATTTTGGTTATTGATAGCAATGGGTGTACCTATAAAATGATAAAAGTTGTTCTTGATATTTGATCCCTAGTAGGTGGTAAATTCTTGCATGAAATTTCAACACCACACAATTGAAATTGTAATATTTCCTTATTGTTGTTTACTAAATATGTAGTTGCAGAACCAGTAGTTAATATTATTGTGTTATAATTAGTTTATACTTCAATGTCTGCTGATTTAGCTTTACATAATATAAAAGATCTATTGACAATAGTATAGTTAGTGAGTACAGGAGCCCTACAGCGGGAATGTGAACCGTACGGTGGGCACGGGACATTGATCTAGTAAATTTATTTATCTTTAATGGTTTTAGCCATTTCGTATTCAAACTACATAATAGTTTTCTAGTACATATTAATAGCATTCACATCAATACTGCACCTCCAAACTGGTAAGAACCCACACTAAATAGTATTTGTTAATTCATCTTTTAAAGACATATTGGTGACATCAGTTGACAAATTTGAACCAGGATTACCGGAATACTTTTATATGACACAAATAAGTGGGTTCCATACCAACCTATAAATTTGTAACACCGTAATCTAGTGACATCAGTTTACAATAATCTATGTTATGAGTGGTTACAATAATCCTGAAGTGATCCATATGCTCCCCAAAAGTTTATATTAATTCGTGTTTTCAAAATTCTAAATTCATAATGTATGCTGATTGTCTGAGCCTTCAAGAATATCTTGATAGACTAAATATTTATCTTAAGTAGAATGGCTTATGCATCAACTACAGTAAATGTTCCATTATCTCTTTTTCACGTAGTAGAAATGTATTTGAATTTAATTACAATATTGATGGAAATGGTATCAGTCGTGTATCTCAAGTCAAAGATCTTGGGATCATCTTAGATAAGAAATTAATTTATGATGTACATATTGACAGCCTAGTTAAAATGCATATAAAATCCTTGGATTATATTGCGAGTTGGATCAAATTTTAAAAATCCCACCACTCTTGTTCATTTACGCTATACTTTTGTCAAATCTCAACTAGAATTTCCTATTGTAAGTTGGTCTCCACATTATCAAATATATGTGAATAGGGTTGAGGGTATTCAGCGGAAATTTATTTTTGCACTGAAATCTGAATTTCCGAATAATCTAATTTATTTCACCCCCTTACAAAAACGTAGAGAGATGCTGGAATTATTTTTTCTTTATAAAATTATAAATGGTCATATTGATAGACCAAGTCTCTTGAGTAAAATATCTTTACGTGTACCCTCATATTCTACTCGTTCATCTGATATTTTCTGTAAAAATGTATAGGACTAATTTTGCAATGTTTTCCCCGTTAAATCGCCTATTGTGTTGTTATAATAATTTATTATGCTTCTCAGATATACCCGATATATTTAGTTAAAAATAGCTTTAATTTATCTACCTCCTCTTTTTTCATATTAGCTAATTTTCATCATATTTATAACAAGATTTTTTTTTTGTAACTGAGCTGTACTGTTATTGGGACCTTGTCCTGTTGTATGTTAGCTCCAGTAGCAATATGGTTCTTAGTAATAAGTCTTAGTCAGGGTTTCCGGGTACGTATCCCGCTATGGCACGAATCCACTCCGTAATTAGAATTTAATCATATTCAACTTCTTCCATCTTTAGAATCTAACAGACCAGAGCGCACACCAAAATTTACAACTAAAACACCAAACTCATCTTACCCTCTTGTTGTCTCTGAACTTGACCCATCCATCGACAATGGTCTGTTCCGGAGGTCCGGGTACTTCAGTCACTAAGTCCAACTCAGTATCAGTTTCTGTTAATTCTGAATCCGTCAAAGATGATGGGTCCCCCAGGCTGGCAATACTCCTCGCCGGAGAGCTGAAACAGCTGTTGTCTTGTCTTCGCGCCAATAGCGGCGAACTGTATGCACTCTCCGACATCCTGGGGCTCGCTGGATATGCTTTCCAAGAAGAAGTTAAAGGATGGAGACTTGGGGACGCATAGGTATAGTTGGTGAATACTTGGACAGGCCTGGAGATTGGTTATACGGACATGGCAAAGAATAGGAATAAATAAGGAATTTATGGAAAGAAATTTTCTAATCCGTTGCTGCGTAGAAGTTTGAAATTAGGTTCTAGTTCCACTTTGATGATTAAGTAAATATTAAGGGTATATCAAAGTTAAATTAATTTGGGGTAGAAGTTAGTCCAATTTCGAAATATACACGGTAAAATGTTTATTTTGAAATTCATTCAAAATTTCGAATATTTATTTGTAAATAAATAGTGCATATATAAATACTATAAAATATTTTTTCACATTAATACTGACATTAAAAATTTATTACAAAATTTGTTGCGTAGATCAGTCTTAACATTAGTATCTGTTAGTAACATATGCACTTGAATTTCGTTTCTTATTTGAGCGTATTTTAAATTTATTACACAAACACACATATGTTTATATATATGGATACATAAATACAGTTTTATACTAATTTTTGAGCAGTTTTAGTAGTTATAAAAAGTTTGAACACACAAATATTACACTTTTAAAACTTCCACTGTTCACATCCTTCACACTATTCCTAACTCCAGTTCACAAATTGTTACTCGTCACTATCCATACCATCCGAATTGCGCGACGCGAGCGTCTATGTGCGGGGGTGGCCGAGCGTCGGTGCGACTCACTCGACGTCGGGACGCGGAATGCACGCGGTGGACGCATCGATCACATGCATCGCCGCCGTCTGGTGGAGCGTCGTGGAACCACGCACCCTTGATGCACACGTGAGAACAGGAAGGCTAGCAGGAAGAGTGATAACGCCGAAGATGCTGCAGATGGTTTAAGTATCCATGAAAATTATTTTAATGTTTTTAAGGAATATTAAAAGGTGAAACTCGCGATCGCTGTTCTACTAATATTGGGCGACCCTTATGGTCAGTCTGCTCTTGTAAACATCTAAAGTGACTTTAAAACTATTTGTATTGATCATTGCCCTCTGAAATATCATCTGCGTAAGATACTGAAAATAGATCTGTCGACTTTACGAAGAGGACGAAGAAACATCGCAACACATTGTAGTAAATGATCATCTGTGGTTGTTAGTAAACCATCTAGGTATTGTCTTCGGTCAAATAATTCAATGATGAGTTTTTAGAGAATAAGCACGTTTTAGGGTCCATATAATACGATTTTACCATTTTTACGATGATGTCTGTATGTACGTATGTGTGTTTGTGTATGTGTGTGCGTATGTGTTTGTGTGTGTGTGTGTAACAAAAGTTTGGGATCGCATAACTTCAATACCACGATTCCAAAATAACACACACACACACACACACACACGGACAGACACACCGACACACATACATACATACAGACTTCATTGTAAAATGTTAAATGGTTCCACCAAGCTAGATACCTCGCTTCTATGATATTTGATATATATGTTACAGTTAAAATATACATTTCAGTCAGTGCATACACTGTCTAGTTGATGTATGCTTCCACTAGCTGTTTTAGTGAAAGTATAAATTATTGCGTTGCCCACGCAACATGACCGCCCAAACTGCCCACCCAAGAATCTAGGCGTATAAATTTTATAAAAAAAAAAAAACAAACAGAAACAATACCTAACGCACAGAACTCGGATTTAGGTAGATAGTGACAAAAGAAAGTGTATACACTAACTACTCAATGAATACATTAACTAGATAAAGTATGCACTATATAAAATAATGTATACTTTCACTAAAACAGCTAGTGGAAGCATACATCAACTAGACAGTGTATGCACTGACTAAGTTGATACTTTAGCTGATATATAACTTTGCGTAAAATTCTTATTGGTAGTCTGTAAGCACCATGTATACATTTGAAGAACAATAGTGTGAAAATATTCAATAATTGCTAATAAAATTATTTTCTTGTGTTTTTTTTTAAGTTTTTTAAATCTTAACTTCTTTCTTCTAAGTGATATATCAGGTTAACGTTAACAAAAAACGAAATAATTTAAAGATGACAGGTTTTTAATCTTTGGTTTTTGAAAGAGCTTATCGCGTCGTTTGTCATTCTTGTAAAAAAATATGTTTTGCATTTCTCAATCAATCATGTTTGGCTCAAGGAATTATTCATCAACGTTTTAGTCTAATGCACAAGCCCGCAATGCACTAGTATATTTTTATTTATGAGGTGGGAAGACTAGAGAGAAGTACTTCACGTTTTCATTGCCTGAAGTATGTGATGGAATTATGGTGATGCTTACGATGTCATTTTATTTTTAACTCGGAGTAAGGAGTATGCTTTCAAATTTATTTCTCAACTATATTGGTGCCATATTACAACGAATATCATATATATTTGAATAGTTCATATACATAATGGACACATAAGCTGTGCTGCTCTGCAGTATAATAAACATAAAATTATAAAGCATGATTATATGAGTTTTCCTTAATCATGCTTAACACATTTGTAAATTTGCGAGCTCTCAAATATGCTCCAATATTAATTAATGGGAATAATATCTACACATTAAACTCCACTACTTAACGGCAAAATATCTAATATCGAACAAGTTATAATAGCGGTCTTGTGACCAATTAACACGAGCTGGTTTTTGAGCGATTGTCAAAGTGGGATCCAACACGAACAAATCTTTTTTACGGCCAATTTTTCATAAAATATTGAATGTATACTAGTCCCACTAATGTCCAAGGATACCTCAATCTCACGATAAGGTGATCTTGCAGTATCAGTTCACGCACCGCATCAATGTTTTTCGGAATAACAACCTTCACGGTTCGCCAGAAATATTCTTATCTGTAACTGTTAGTGGTTTTGGTATTTCCAGTCATTATTGTATACTTTTCTGCTAAGAAATGTCCAAAAGTCTTTAATCAGTCACGCCTGAGAAACATTTCGGGATTATACTCTTTTCTGTTTTCTATAAAATGTTGGTTCCTTAATACTCTACAGCGTGATTTATGGGAGAAAATATGATCTTGGGAAAAATATATGCTTTAATTTTTATATAGTTATATTTATTTTAAAAATATCATCACGGCATATTACCCATTGCTAGGTGTGCCAATCTGCCTTGTATACAGATTTCGATAATGATTACATATGTACGGTACGTACAGGGGCACTCATTTCGAGCATGGAGAATGCACCACTGAGGTCACTGTCGTGCCATTTACAATTCGAAAGAAATTGGCGTCGTTTGGAATTGAACCCAGCACACGGCCACAAGATCCCATATAGATAAAATTTAAGTTTACGTATTCGCGGTAACAAAGCCACTGTCTATAAATGTTATTATCTGTATTCGTCACACAGAAACTTGGTTTCCTCTATGAAATTCTTAGCGTATAACGCGCCGAGTGAACGATGACACAAAAGTCGACTCAGTTAATTTCAAAGCTATTAGTCTCTTTATATTCCCGTACTCAGTCCTTATTACGTCGCCATTGTAACCAGAATAGATATTGTAATAGTGAGAGTTACAGACTACTACACCAAGATTGAGTGTATATTTTATGAGGAGTTCTCATTGCTCTTCATTTTCAAGACACTGAAGCTTAATTCAAGAAACTTGACAACACTTCTTTTCATAAAAATTTCAATTTAGCTGTAACGACCGTACTTTGTAGTAGGGAGAGTGAAAGGAAGAATACAGTAAAAAACGTCGACAATGACTATTTCTACTGACAGTGGACGAGTCTTTTGACGCGTGTTCTTACAAATTCAGTAATGGTAACGCGTGAAATATTTTTCAATGAGTCAAACAAAGAAATGATTATAGTTCAAATATTTTACTAAAAGGATATAATTTTGTCAATACTTTTGCAAATTTATTAAACAATATTACATGAGAAAAAAACTTTAAGGACATCCCGAAATTGTTTAGAAAAAGAGGTAATGATTTTAATTTGGTATTTGGGAAACTCAGAAAGCTTCCGGTGAATATTAATTAATACAAAAAAGACGATCTACCAGCTATGGGTCATGGACTCAAAACTGTTAAAAATTAATCTGTTGTGGCCATCACAATACCTCTCGCGCCCTTTCCATTGGGTGCGTTCGGTATTTAAATCTGTCGAGCACTCTGAACAATCTGATCACATGATAGATTCATCTGCGATTTCCGATCTATAGCTTGAATAACCGAACGGATAGAGCGTTTACCTGCCATTTTGACGCTTATTAATATGTACCAAATCTTTCTCCACAGTATTTAAGTAATTGTTAACACCAATTTTAAAACAACCCATGAAGCCTGAAACTCTGAAACTAAATCTATATCTCGAGGCCTTCAGGAAACTTCTAGATTAAATTACTGTCCTTCTTTGGCCGACAGGGTTCGATCCCTGTCAAGTGCTGTCGACCTTTGTGACACGAGACCACCCCACAAAATTGTTGATTAAGGGATAAGATGATGACAGAGATATTTAATACTTTACCGAATAAAACAGACAATTACGTAATTAATGATAATTCTATGATAAGTCTTTAAATCCCAATGAGACATTGGTTGTTCTTCCATTAACAATTATATATAATTTTATTAAATTAGTATTTAAAATTTATTTGCGTAACTAATAAATTAAGATACATTAGCTTACAAATTATTGTGAACGATCATATAACTTTATATCAGATATTGAAATATTTTGTCAGCAGTTGATTATTTATGTTCGTAGTGTAAAGGTGCTTAGTGATTTTTTTTAAAAAGAAAAACTTAAGGTATTATAGATTCTGCTATAACCGAGGTGAGTCTGAAATGTAAATTACAGTGGATCGGTTCAATATTTTTTTAAAAAATAGACCAGTGTGCAAAAGTTTCATGCTGTAACTAGCACAAATTCTTAATAATCTAACAAAATCTCATATAGCCAGCACATTACCTTCCGTCATTTGTATATATTTTATATAAATTTCACAGTTTCTTGTGTTTTACTAATTAATATTGATTTATTGAAACTGTTTCCTTGGTGACGCAAAAGAATACAACATTTATGAAAATTTTATAAATTTTTATTTCTAAATACATAGAATATGAAGAAGATAATATAATCAAATCAAATGGAGAATAAAACATTCTTTAATAGTTAATAAAATATAAAGAAATTAATTTTTTTAAATCAGCCAACAATGCTATAACCCTGGAAACTACTAATATATTCAGATAATTCCAATTGATAAATTTTATTTATTTATAAATAAAACAAATAAATAAATATTTCATCACGGTATATTACCCATTGCTGGGTGTGCCAATCTGCTTCATACACAGATATCGGTAATGATGGAATATTTGTACCGCACGGGCGCTTACCAGGCGTCACCTCACGGGCACTCATTGCTGGCGTGGAGAGTGCGCCACAGGGGTCAATTTTGTGCCATTAAAATACGGTGTAATTTTTGGCGTCGGTCGGGATCGAACCCGGGTCCCCTAGATTCGCGACCAGACACTCAGGCACACCAACAGCACAATAAAGGCCAAATAAAGGTTCTCGCTAATTGCATTAAGATATAAACAAAAACATTATAGCAAACAGAGAGTACTTAAAACAACTATAAAGATGGTAAGGTAGATTTTAAGTATGTGTTCTCGAATCTGAAAACCAGACATAATTTTGATTTAAGTATTCCACTCCATAAAACTGCTTTCTTTGCTAATTCAGTTCTATAACGCTCTACCTTATGATATTAAAATTATGTCTGATTTGACAGCTTTCAAAATGAAATTGAAAATTTTTCCTTTATGTAAATGTTTTAACAAATTGAAAAGTTCATACCTATGTGAAATGTATATTTTTTATGGTTTTTTTCTTTTTTGTGACTATGTCTTTGCACTTCGGCTAACAGTCAAATAAATCTTTATTTATTTATTTTTAAAGAAGTTGAAAAACGTATTGAACGGATCTAAGTGTATAAAATTAGTGTTGCATGTAACATTATACGGTTAATGCAGGAGTACTTATAATTATTTGTGTTACTTTTAGGTAACTTAAACAAATTATAAGACCTTGTTACTTTTGGTGAAATATGAAAATTAAACAGTGAAATAATATTAGTGAATGAAGCAAATTATTGAAAACTTTCCTGTCTTTGAGGCAGTATAAGACAATCGAATTTTATATAAATCTTTTGAGAGTTACAATTTTATATCTATTTATTCGTAGCATTTATTCTACAATGGCCAAAAACCAATTTCGAAAAACAATTTCAATCCAATCCATGAGTTTGATTAGTGCGTCTTGGTTTTAAATAAATAAAAACAAAATAAAACGAAAATATTTTTTAATTTAGAATAAAATAATATAATAATTATTGACCATTATTAAACTACAATCTACTATTTATCTTACTGGTCGTTTTCTCTATTAAAGCTAGTCTTCGTTCTTCCGAAACTTCAAAATCATAAGTTGTTGGAAGATACGATGGCCCTTTATGTGGTTGCGAAGTATTAAAATTAATCTTCAACTGAAAAGCCTTCTGCAATCTGCTGCTTCGTCTTAAAGTGAAGCAAGGTTGTTTTTTATCAAAATGCAGACAATGCTGCTTGAAGATCTCCAGAGGAGCATGCTCTAAAGAACATTTCAGTTCTACGGTGATTTCTAGTTTGAAGAAGTCGTGCTCGTCGGGAAATGGTTCTCGGTGTTCTAGTCTACGGACTTTGCAGTTGTAGCCGCCTAAAAGATTATTTTTATTAAATATTGATGTTTTGTATGTTAACAAATATTGTGGGTCTTATCGGACAATAAAGTCACTAATACGAGTATATAGAATTTCTTATATAGGAGGTGTGTTCAAAAAAGGACCATCGTATCATTCAATTTTTACCAAGGAGGTAACACTAGGCAACTCCATCACGATAATGCATCTGCCTATTCTTCGCATTCGATTCAAAATTTCTTAACCAAACACATTTTCCTCATGTGTATGGCTCTTTGTGATCTTTGGCTGAAAATTCCGCGGAAAAGGATCCGATTGAGTCAAAATAAGACAATGCAAAATGCGATAACCCAACTAAACACCATTCCACAAGAAGCCTTCCAGAAATGTTTCCAACACTGGAGGGACCGCTGGGAGAAATGTCTGCATTACGAAGGAGGGGGTTAGGATCCCTGACCTCGAAATGAATAATAACGAAAGGGTCTTTTTGAACAGACCTCATATATTTAATGCGACTATATACTAAAATAACTTGTTTCTTACCGGTGTTGCAGTTTCCATAGAAGAATAATTCCTCATCATGCTCTCCATAACCATTGTACACACAATTAGCTGCCTTGGGCAAATCAAACATTTCAAGTATAGAAAACGGTGTTGATCTAAACCAATGGATCAAATCTATTTGTTGAGCTCCATGCGTGCTTAAAAGTCGTCGTAATCTGAGATACATTAATCGTTGTTGTTCTTGCCAGATTTTCGGATCTGGTTTGGAGAGCTGTTCAGTTGGTAGGACTATAAACCAAGAGTCTGGAACATCATAGCGCACCTAAACACGAAGAAAATAATTCAGATATAATAAGAATTTTTTGAAAAATATTTCTCACCTTTATATTGCAAGTTCCATTGTCATAATTTTCGTATAAAACTTCTCGATCCGCAAACATACAACTATCCAAAATATCACAAATTTTGGCTCCAGATACGTAGCAGTCACTGTTCATTTTGAATTCAGTGTGACGCTCGAAATGGAAAATAAAAGATTTTACAGTTCTTATGAGATTTTTTAACGCTCTAGAATATCGAGAGGCTACAGAAAATTCTCCATTTCTGTTATACAGTCTAACGAAAATATAATCGAAGAGATCCAGAATTTTTGCGAAGCAGTAACAAAGTGGAACTTCAGAACGACGTTGGTAGAGGTAGCGAAGGATTGAAGATTCCAGCAGTTTGTACTAAAAGAAAAACAAATATTGAATATTTTCTTATTACATATATTTTATAGAAGATTAAGCTCATAATTTTCTATAAGCAAATTTTAAAACCTACGGAAATGGTGAGATTATCCAAATATTTCTACATAATGTTATTCAAGTATTCCGCCATTTAATATTGGGTTACATAGCATTCATTAGTAATAAATTAGTCGGAAGGCAGTCTTAAGGTCTTTATTTGACCATCTTCAAAGTTACTACAATATTAAGAAGACATAGTGTACAAATAACAACTATCAGTAATAAATATATATCATCACGGTATATTACCCATTGCTAGGTGTGGCAATCTGCTTTTTATACAGATTTTGGTAAGGATGAAGATATATTTGTCACCTCACGGACACTCATTTCTGACGTGGAGAGTGCACTACAGGAGTCAATTTTGTACCATTTAAAATTTGAAATATAACCCAGTTCCCCAGATTTGCAACCAGGCACTCAGACACGCGGCCACGAGACCCACAACAACAATTATTAATAAATTATAATAACTTACAATCAAGTCAGTTATTATAATTTATTAATGGTTGTTGTTGTACATTGTCTTTTTTATAATATTGTAGAAATCCTGATGATGATCATTGTGTATGATCGAAATGTTGGTTTAAAATCAAATAAACACCTTAAGACTGCGTTCCGACTAATTTATCTTTCCATTTATCAGTAATAATATTTTAATTCTGTTAGGCATTGCATCCACATGTACAATATATATTCTCCTTTTAAAGTATTGCTCCATATGTCTTGCATTTCACCTTTTACTGTAACATTATGTAACCTACGTTTTCTGAAAGTTTTTCAAATTATGTCAAAAGTCTTCAAGAATTTTAGTAAGAAGATGCCGGTCGAACTATTAACACCCGTCATTTGGCCAACAGTTTTTGCATGTTTTAAGTCTATATTTAAAGTAGCCGGAAGAATTTTGTAGAAATTTCCCATCATTTATGTAGGTTTTATAATTTGTTGAAAATGTAAATCCCAAACTCATAATATTTCGGCCTGTTTACATTTTCAACATATTATAAATCCTACACAAATGGTTAGAAATTTCTTCAAAATTCTTTCTGCTACTTTAAATATACACTTAAAACTTAAAAAAAACTGTGAACCAAACGACGGATGATAATAGTTCAATTGACATTTTAGGGATCAAGACTTCGTAAAAATTCAGTGCATACAGTAAAACCTACCTTGTAAGACATATAGGACAATAATCACAAACAAATGCAGGGCTTATAGGAATACAATACCTAATAGAATTAAAGCTATTATTGCTATTAATAATTGCGATGCAACCCAATATTAAATGGCGTAAATATAAAATCTAATTTTTAACTAGTAGAAAAAAATCCTAGGTTAAAAATTATAAAAGAGTATACATACCTGTTGTATAATAATTTCGATACTTGCTAATACTTGTATAACATTTTTTCGGGCTTGATTTTCAGGTAAATTAATAATAAAATTATAAACGGATTCATTTAATTTTTCCAATTGTTTGGATATGTCCAGAAATTTTCTGAATAATAATTCATTCACGATGTCTCTAAAGAATTTTGATACCAATTTCACAAATGCAACTAAAACAAGCAAAACAATTAATTCGAAATAATTAGCATATGAGTTATTAAGAAATATCAAAGATGTCACAATGATACTGATAGAATGAGATACAGAGACATAAAGGAAAAGCAAAAAACGAAACAGATATTATATAGATTTTATTGAAGTTTGGTAGGGATTATTGAAGGATGGACAAAAGACCTGCAAAGAAAGTTTGAGCAACAAACATAAGAAAGAGGACAAGGAAAACCACTAAACTTTATTGAAGAAAGACAGCTGAGTAAATCTTGAAATTATGAACGACAAAAGAAATGCGAAAGAAGTTTGGGCAGCCAAAATAAGAAAGAAGAGAGGATAAAAAAAACGAAGAACAGATTTGGAAGAGAAGAAAGGAAAGAGAACGAGGAAGGCCAAGAGAAGACTGTTATTGGATCCTGGAGAAAATACTGACAAAGATGCTTCAGAGTAAGAAGCAAAAAGATAGAAAACTATATTAAAACAAAAATAATTGAAGACTTACCAAGATCGGTGCAAGGTATCCACTGTAAAATTTGTTGTATATTTTCCGGTGGAAGATCGAGAATATTCACAAAACTTTTGTATGATGGTCCTCGGTTAAAACATCTTTTGTTTAGCCGGCGTCGTTTCGGATATATGTGAGATGGTGCCATATCAGAGAAAAACTTCTTTAATATTCTTCAAATGGTTCAGTATAAGCTCAAATACAAAATAGAATGCGTCTGTCATTAATCATATATGCCATGCAATCGTTGCTTAGTAACAGAAAAATGTTCACCTGATTGTTTCCAAAATGATTATTCATTGTTGAATAATTAAATTGTAGTCTATAAAACGAATTTTTTCAGGAAAATTATTTCTATTTGGCTGTTTAAAAAATTTGTAATTTTAATGGCTGCAAAACTTCTTGACTGGAAAGGTGATTAGGAAGAAGAAATTACTGGATATAAGTCAATATTATTTATTTACACCTCTACCGGTTTCGACACCTCATGTCTCTTCTTCAGGAGGTGATAATGTAGAATTTAAGTAACAGTGATAAAAATATAAAAAAAATACTGATATTTAGAATCTTTTGCAAGAAAATTTATGTATACATATTGCACAGGATCGACGGAAGGTATTGTGCTGGCCACAACAGATTTTTTATTTATAACAAGCTTTCCGATGATCGATTTCAGCTATGGATGGCCATCTTCGGATCGAGAGCGTCAAAAAATTAAAAAAATTGTTAATATTGTTTAAGTTAGTTGGATTTTTTTTAAAACCATCAATTTTACAACTAATTTTAACAATGTTAACAATCTTTTAATTTTTTTGATGAAAAATAAATAAATTTCATAAATCAGCCAGCTATGCTACAACCATGGAAACAACTAAATACTATATTCAGTTTTCAGATAATTCTTATTGACAGATGTCAGGGTCAGGTACAATAATTTACATTGTGTGTTTGTGTTATAATTTTCTGTAAATATAATATAATTACTTAAAAGAATAGTATCCTTTAAAGGAAAATGTATTTCAAAGCCGGACCCGGACCCTATTTTAAACCCCGTCCGAATATTTTGCAGGAATTTTCTGCATGGAATTTACACAAAATACATAGACCTGACGGAAAATAAAGTGTTGGCTACCTCATATTTTTTCTTCTGGTCCTGTTTCTTGAATGGTAATCTTTCCTTTTCATATTTATTTTTAAGTTTTTACGACTTGATCTCCACATCATCGCCAGGGGGTGGGAGGGAATTGATGACGTCATGTTGTTGTGTGAAATTGGGCCGTAGTACTCATATAAATCATTTCGCAATAATAAATCAATTAAATAATTATGATGTAATGTCAAAACTGACAGTATTATAATAAATATGACTATAACCTATATTGTCAGTTTTGTTATTCATCAAAATTCGAAGTATAAATAGATATTTAGCAATACTGAACGAATTGAATAAATACGATAAGTATCTTGCTCAAAAGCAATATGTTGCAATAATTGCTTTCCAATAGCAAAATGTACAATACCAAGAATTAACAAAACTACCAACACACAACGAAACGATTTTAAAATCAAAAATCATCTTTATCAAATGATTGACAGAATGACATGAATATACAAATATTTGAAAATTACATTTGTTGCCACGGTTACAATACAGTTTCTTTTTAATATTTTGCCGTTGGTTGGACGTATACACCTCCGAAACACCGACGATAATGAGATAGCGAATAAAAGTCTCATGTTTGTACGACAAAGATTCTAGATAAAAGTTTAGCAATTCTTGCATCAAAAATTAATTAAAGTAAAAAAAATTAAAATGTCCGATCAAGGGCACCTGTATCACGATGAATTAACAAATAGGCATACATTTATCTCTTTCTTTTGCAAAGGCTGTAAGAGTGTGTGATAAGGATGGATATAACACGCTTGTCTTTCAAAAATTCATATTGTTTCGACTAAGTTAGGACATTCCATTTATAAACGATGCTCGTTGTTGATAATACTTTCGCTGTAACGTATGTTTATTTATTAGTTTTGATACATTACCTGGATTCATAGCCGTACGTATAACGTTATATTCTGTCAGAGTCACTGACACTGACATTGTGTCAGTATCTTATTTTGAACATATTTGGTTTTACATTTGCTTATAAACTTACTAGTTGACTTATTTTTGAATTTTGGATGCTTTTCCTGTAATATATATTTTTATAATAATAAAATAACAGTAGTATCTTACGTACCCTCATAAAAACTAAGCAAACGACACTACTGAATTTGTCATGATGGGCGGAGCAAAAATCTGAATTCATACAATTCGTAGACAACCTTGATCGGACATCTTTCAAAAATTTTACTGTACGTGGGGATCAATTCGGAGATACAGAGTGTATATTACATCGCCTAGCAATCTGAGTATAGGTATACGTACAGTACTATTCCAAAATATGAGTATACCTTGTTAAGCAAAGAAACGTAATTTACTTCTCACAAATTTTATTGTATGAATAATTCGATCCTTGTATGAAAGCATGAACTACAGTAGCTATAAATACAAATGTCTTCTTTCATATTTTTGTGGTGATATTCTTTATGTGTATGACTCTGAACGAATCAGTGTAAGTTACAATGATGTACGTGGTGGATATACGTTGTGAAGAAGCTAGTGTTACTGTGGTAAGCTCACATAAAGAACAGATTATTTCAGGCATGCCTCTGATAACACAGAATTATGGGAGATGACGCTGTTTCAGCACTGAAACACACACGAGACTGAAAAATGAGAAAAGAGGAGAATATGCTCTTTTAATTATTTCTTTTGTTAATGTACGTTATCTGGAATATTTTATACTTAAATAATGTCCCGGTTATACGACTAATTTTACTTTAGCAGTCGCTGAATTAGGAACACCAAAAATTAATAGGAATAAACGTACAAAGTTTGTTTGTTATTAGACGAATAAATGATTAAAATTTCACATAAATAAAAAAATCAGGAAAGAACTGTGTCCTTCACGCGCTCTTGTTACGGTTTCTACTCGCCTGCATGGATTGAATAAAGTTACGAATAACATTTTGCGGTATGTCGTTCCATGTCCTTTCAACTACAGTCCATAGTTTCTGTACATTTTGTATTGGCGTCTGGATGCATCGCTTGCTCTTCCTTAGACATTACACAGATTTTCAACAGCCCACACACCTGGAGAGCAGGCCGGCCCTGCAAGCACGGGTATTTATTTATTTATTATACATATCACATGGAAACTAATTCGCTTGAGAAACAACTACATTAAAAAGCTTGTATTGTGCATTTGTTCGCTTTAAGCACTCTACTGTCTACAAGTCTGAAATCCAATATATCATAAATATATATATATATATATATATATATATATATATATATATATATATATCTAAGATTTCTATTATTTTTTGGTTTTTCCATTTAAACGATCGGTACAATAATTGTACTTGAATATCTTGCACCGTATGAAAAAACGAAATTCATTCAAATCTGTTTCATGTAAACGAAATGACGAATGAAAAACTAATTATTTTCTACAAGAAAAGGAAAAACACATCGTGTTTAATTTGTATAATTGTTGATATATGAAACAATTAATGTATGTAAACAGGTAAACACTTACAAAGTGCAGATTAAAATTTTGACAATGACATTTAATTAGAATGTAAAACGTGAGTTTTATCGCTGGAACAAGAATTATAATTAGGGCAGTACATGACAGGGTAGCGTGCATTTTTATTAAGATATGTTGGTCAAATTCTACACGCAACTTGATAGCGGTTTACAATCACCGCTAATTAATTTGAATGTGAGATAAAAATATTTTACATTTTAGTGGAATTGCCAGAATGAGCGATAAAATAAAACGCTCAAGAAATGTAAAAAGTTTTATTCAGCATTCTTTATTTGCTTTTTATCTTCTGCTACAGAAAGAAGTTGCTAGAATAATATTACATTTATATAATGGAGAAAAACGCCGACCCATATCCATAAAAGTTTACATTTTTAACAATTTGAAATTTCTACAATATTCTTTCGGTTATTTTAAATTAAAACTTAAAAAAAAATTGTGAGCTAAACAACTGGTGATAATAGTTCGACCGGCATCTTAAGGGGCGTCTTCTAGTCCAAATTTAGTCGTTCTCATTCAGTTCCTTTATCTCTCAAGTCTTCCGCAATACAGTCCTTCCATCTTATCTTTGGTCTTCCTCTGTTTCTTCAACCTTCTTTTATTAATTTATTCATTCTTCATCCAATATTTTCAAACCAATATAATCATCTCGCTTGTATCTTTCTAGAAACTTGTAACACTAGAGTTATTTCCTTACCTATCCTTCCGTGTCTTCCTCAATATCTACTTCTACATCCTCATCTCTGCCACATTAATTTACTTTTTATTTATCCTGACATCTGTCAATTTGAATTATATGAATATATGAGTAGTTTCCATGTTTAGCATAGCTAGCTGATTTGTAAATTTTTTTTTTTTTAATTCTTTAACTCTATATCTATTGAATATGTAGTATAAAATTCAATCAAATCGTATAAAGAATAATATATACTTTAATATATAAAACCACAGTGTGCTTTTATATATTTTTCAACGTATTAAACAATCATTGTAATATTTGTCTTTCAATATATTATTATTTAATTATAAAATTGTTAAATAATTTGTATGATTTGATTAGATCCGATAGATCATCCTCAAAAGCAGTGGTGAAATACTGAGGATAACTAGATTGTTAAACAGTAATATCACCTATGTCACGACTGATTTACGTTTAATACCCATGTTAATACTAGTGAAACGTAGTTATAGCGTTATACACCAGTTAGTGCTGTAGTTAATTGCACATTTGCTATCGACAGGGCAACTATGCCAGAGAGAACTATCATTCATTCCCACAATATTATCTGCTGTCTTATTAGAGAGCGCGGCAAAATATTTTAAGAACTTAAAAATATTTCGTTTGCTTGTTTCGTTTTAGTTATCATATCCATTCCTTTGAGGTGAAGGTTATCTCTAAGAAAATAAAAACGTTTCCCTGCTTGTTTTTTTTTATTTTGTTCGTCCCGAATATATTTAATAACGCCCGTTTTAAGTGGATGAATGGAAATAAAAAGCAGCCATGTTTAATGTGTTCAAACAGCAGCCTTCTTCTTCACGGAAGATGTATGTAGTCGCGAACACGTCTTATTCAGAAATGATAAATTGCTCGTAGTTCTAGTTGAGAATATGTGTAAAAGCTCTTATAAGTTTGGTAAAGTGCTAAAACAAAACGTACTATCTTCATGTTGACAATTTTCTAACGCCAACGAATGAACATATATCATAATGACAACCGAAACACAAACAATCAGTGACAAAAAATCAGATGTGGCCAACACAATACCTCCCGCCATTTAATTTTTATTATTTTGAATACATACATACATTATGGGGTCTCGTGACTGAGTGCCTGAATGTCTGGTCGCGAATCTGGGGAACCGGGTTTAATCCCGGTCGACGCCAAATATTTCGAATTTTAAATTGACCCCTGTGGTGTATTCTCCACGCCAGAAATGAGTGCCCGTGAGGTACAAATATGGCATCATTATTACCGAAATGTGTACAAAGCAGATTGGTAAAGCTAAATATTAAATACTGAAATAGTACGTATGTAAAAACTGTTCTTGGGAGAAGAACAATTCTGTCTTTATTGACCTGGACGCGTTGTAATTGTGAATAAATTTCGGGGGGTGACACAAGCCTAGCGTATGATTTATTCTGAGTATAAATTCATCATGCGATGTATCAAATGCCTGAACGCATAGTTCGCGTTAAGTTATGTACACGCTAAACACGCCGTGGAAAATAAATTGCAACTTTCTCCGAGTCTCTTATGATTAACTTGGACTTTTGAGGATTTGTTCACGAACAAAAACTTTATTACGCTCCAAAGTAGACGAATATTTTACACAATGTCTTTATACAGAACTGTTGTTCCTTTTAATTCAATCAAAACACTTTTACTAAAACTGAAAAGGTCTTTTCTTAACGAAGATAGACAGAAGGAAGAAATTTTTCGTGTATAGGTTATCAGGTTAAAATCATATTGTTGTTCCTTAAAAAAACTGTAGAAGTGTAACCATTCAACGCTTAAATACAAGTAAAATGTATTGCTTTTCGAAGGATCTCCCGAAATCAGGTCACGGAGCAAATCAGGAATATCTATTCGTTCCGTAACTCCTCAATTAGCACAAAACATAAATGAATCAGGCGGAAGAAATTTATTCGGAAAATCGTGGTAGGAAAATCAAAGCACGTAATAATAGACATTTTCCTTCGTTTCTCGTGTTTGGCGGCACTTTTCCACTAAAAGATCTAATCCCAGAAGACATAAATCCAGATAATTTCACATATTAAATCAGGAACCACGGTGGAATGTTTCATATAACACATTGAAACCTAATTCATTTTTTCGCCATCCGGAATATTACATTTTGATCACGAATAAATTATTTTTTAATATTTCAAAAAAAATAAAACGGAAACACATTACACAATAAAAAAAACCTGATGTGGCCAGCACAATACCTTCCGTCAATCCTATGTATTATGTACAAATTCCATACATAAATTTTCTTACAAAAGATTATAAATTTTTGGTATGTTATGATTCTCTTTCTCGGCAACTGAATTCCATACTCCTGATAACAAACAAACCACATGAAATAAAAAAAATCATGAAATTTTGAATGAAAAATTATGACACGGGTCCCCATATTTGCTTGCTAAAGTCAGCAAAGTCACGTCACTGCACGCGCCCTATACATAAATTTTCTTGCAAAAGATCTTATATTTCCAGTAAAATAATTTCATAAACAAACTATGTAAATTGCACTTGACACTGACATCTTCTTCTTTAGTTTCTCCCATTTGTTAACGGTCGGTATTTTTATTTTCTTCTTCCACTCATTTTTGTTTTGCGTGTCGTCCTCATTCAGTTCCTTTTCTCTCAAGTCTTCCGAAATACAGTCCTTCCATCTTATATTTGGTCTTCCTATGTTTCTTCCACTTACTATTACTAAACTATTCATTATTCTTCCAATATATTCATCCTCATGATATGTTCAAACCAATGTAATCGTCTCTCTTATATCTTTCTAGAAATATTAGAGTTATTTCCCTTATCCTTTCATTCATTTACTTTTTATTGATACTGACATCTGTAAATTTAAATTACCTGAATATATTAGCAGTTTTCATGGTTAACTATATATCTGTTCAATATGAAATATAAAATGCAATCAACTCGTATAGAGAATAATATATTCTTTAAGTTAATTAATATTTAACTGAGTTTTTCAAGAAAAACTGTTAAATTTTTTAAATGAGGATACTTCCGGTTGACCAATTATAACCAAAATCTTATTAAGTCTGCATATGGTTGTAAGGAAGAGGAATACGCAAGAATTGTAATTTTTGGAATTCTAGTATTGGAGATATCGCGGCCGAAACCGCGGGCACATACACACACACACATACAGACATCATCGTAAAAATAGTAAAATCGTATTGTAAAGACCCTATAATGTGCTTATTCAATGAAAACTCACCATCAATTTTTTTAACCAAAGACAATACCTTCCTTACCTAGAGGTGACGGAAGGTAAAAAAGAGCTCTTTTAAAGATTGTCAATTAGTTTATACGGATTATTAATTTAAACTTACAACAATGTTCATTCTTTTCAGTTAGGTAGTATATTAGTAAATAGTTGTCGGACAATCTGAATTATTGATTATTTCCAAACACAGTATGTTGAGAGTTCCAATTGAAATCCCTGCAGGTTGGTCGTCCATCCTCAAATTAAAAGTTTTGACATATTAGTTAGCGAGTCTATTTTATGTTGGGAAATGCGAACATTTGGATAGAAACAATTTGGTCTCTAGTTTGGGTCTAAACTGATTAGAATCAAAGGGCATATTCCTCATGGATTAATCAGCAGACCAGTAGAGGTCCAAGTGAAAAATAATCCGGAACTTTTCAGCAGCTGATTACGGCCATCAGGAATGTAATCCTGTTAGGTTAAATCGAGCGTTCTTTGTTTAAATTGATTAAAATGTTTCAACCCGCGCGATTGGTTACGTTTCTGTGTATTTATTTCGCTCCGACGTGTTATTTTATTCGCCAACACAGAGGTAAATTGCCTGCAGCAACCAAATGCAACTTTCTAACTAGCGGTAATTTATTTATATTTGATTTAACGCCAGAGGCTTCGCTCTATTGTTTTCTACTACATTTATCCTCATTTGCCCTTTCACGCCGGTTAAATACTTTTAACACTCAGCCGTTCACACATTTCCAGGTATTCTCTTTTTACATTCCGTCACCTTTAAGTAAGGAGGGTATTGTCTTTGGTCAAAAAATTCGATGGTCAGTTTTAAGTGAATAGGCATGTTTTAGGGTCCTTACAATGATGTCTGTATGTCTGTGAATGTGTTGTGTGTTTGTGTGTGTGTGACGATATTTTCAACTCTACAATTGTAAAATTTATAATTCTTTCGTATTCTTTTTCTTTACATCCATATGCAGACGTGATTAGATTTTGGTTATAATTGGTCAACCGGAAGTATCCTCATTTGAAGATTTTAACAATTTTACTGGAAAAACCCCTGTTAAATATTATATTTTGACATTTCATGATATAAATTTAAAAAAATATTATATTATCTATTCTCTTTGATTGCATTTTATACTTCATAATCAATGGATAAAGAGTTAAAAAATTTAAAGAAATAAATCAACCAGCTATGCTGTAAGGAAACAGTTACTATATTAAGAAAATTCTAATTGACAATTGTGAATTAATGTGGCAGAGAGATTAGGATGTTGGGGAAGAAATAAGAAATGAAAATATAAGGGAAATGGCTCGAGTGATAGAAGTTTCTAGAAAGATACAAGAGAGACGATTACATTGATTTGGATATGTCGTGAGGAGAAATATACGAAAGAAGAATAGGATAAAATCAATAAGGATAAAAAGACAAAAAGACGATGAGAAGAGACCAAAAGATAAAAGGAAAACAGGGAAGGAGATAGAAGGACAAATGAAGAAAAGTGCAAACGACCATATGTACAAACGAAAAAACGTATTGCAACCACGCGACCATTTCTATAAATTCGTCGAAGACGATAGAATAATCATCGCTGCAGTTGTGTCTTGAACGTTACTGGAAATATCGTGGAATGTTCTAGAATAATGGAGTGCTATAAAAGCGACGCTGCTCTGTGTGAGGAGTCCAGTTCAGGGAGTGGAGAGAGTTGAGTTCAGTTAGTTGAATGTTGATATAAATATAGTATTAGACATATCGCGTAGATATTTTACAAGAGTCTGAAACCAACCAGCAATCTAAGATTGAAATAAAGAGTCTTATGTTATTGTTTACATAAATAATCTTAGTGTGAAAGAGAGAATTACAAATTTTAAACGCAAACGCTTTAAAAAACATATGTATGCATAATCATATATATGTTTCTATGAAAGGAATATGTATTTAACAATTAGATATAAGTGATATCTATTAAGGATTAGTTAGCAACCACCAATAGTATCAATCTCTGGGGTATGCAGATGTGAATACAATTTGTATTGGTTGTATTAGTGGGCAGCGTAGCGGGAAATGAAACTCCCTCAATCGCTTCCACATTCATCTAAGTCTTGTACCCCTCCAACTCAAGAATACCCTCTCATGCCTTGGAACAATACCATTTATTGACAACCTAACCTGCATGTTACACCTGTACACAGAAGGGACCTTCACAAGTCAAGCCTATTACAGTACCAATGGAATCGGAACTACGATTTAATGGCAGTGATAAATGAAATAAAGGAAAAGGACTATAGTGTCAATCCTCCATTTTCCTATTAATATTTATTTTGAACTCATGACCTCTGTGAGTTCACTCTTCCATACCTTATAATTAGGGTAAAATCTCGTGATACAACAATGGCAAACCCAATCCCAAGTGCATGCAATCAGACAATTAAGCAAGTTATCTGTACAAGTCTGTAGTTCCATTTGTACAGTTCGGTTTTTATTATTTATACTCCTTGTGCGGAGTTGAGAAAGTAGTAAAGTTTGGCGAACGCTAAACGCCGCTTATATCCAGCGTTTTCAATTAATTACACTGCACTTTGATTGCCGTTTGAATACTGAAGCACAACTCACGCATATCATAATAATAGTAACGAACACTAAATCATTCGGCAATAATTAATTTTCGTTTCAAATATAATCATTTCACTTGACTTTTTCATTCGCATTATCTTGACTTTTATATGTGTTAATAGTTTTGTTTTACCATTTATTTACCGAAAAAAATCCTCATAGAACGAAAGAATAGATACATTTTGAATTATTTGTGTGTGTACAAGATATGTTAAATTTCCTGGCTCTTCAAAATGTAACATAAAATGGAAATGGCGAGAGGTGTTGTGCTAGCCACAACAGACTTGTTTTCCCTGGCTGTACAATTATCCACCAGGGTGTAACTTTTGAGAAATGAAGGTCAAAATATGACATTTATTTTAAAAGAACAAGGAACCAAATTTTTCGTTTAAAAATTAACGAACAATCTTTCTGTAACAGCCAATATTATACAGTGTGTTAAAAAAACCTAACTCGGAGCAGGCTATGATATATATGTATATATATATATATACATATTTAATTTTAAATTAATGCGGTTTAATGTAAAAACCACCAATGTCTCCATTTAATATTTTTTGTTAGTAATTTAATTAATTTTATTGTAAAATAAATAAAATCAAAACTTCTAGTACCATCTTGTGTTCATTTCTGAATTCATTTATTCATATTTCATTCATAAAATTTGATGGAAATAGTGCAAAATGTCTCTGCTTCGCGTAGTAATTTTTGTACATTTTAATTAAATATATTTTCTAATCTATAAGAAGTAGTACTATATATTTCAATTTCAAACACAAGTTAACGAGTAACAATCTAAAAATACAAGTTTGGTTTGTGCAAGTCTGCTACACCTCTATGTTAGCGCGCGCTGAGAAACATAAATTCACGATTTTGTTAATATTTTATTGAATTTATTTATAAAAACAGGTTGGTGCTGCCACCAAGCAACAAAAAATTATACTAATAGGCTCATAGAATGTTTAAATATAATAAATATAATATACAAATGATGTTTTATATTTTTAAAGTAATTTTCGTGGTGTTTTCTCCACTATAGCTGTGAGTGTCTATGACTTGGCGTCTGATAACCCTTCTCATACAATAATATACATAATATATTTATATTTAACTGTGTAAAAATAAAATTTTATACCTATAGGTACTACCTACCTAGTAACTTTGAAAATATTAAAAGAAAACATTCTTGCATAAAGTCGCAGATATTTCTCATAGCAGTATTTTAGTTAATAGCTGGATGTTACATTACATCAGCTTAACAATGACTAAATTTTTATCTATCATGAAATAAAGAGTCCACCATCAGTCATGGCAAGAAGGGTGTCATGTGATAACCAACCTTCATTATTAATCACCATTTTTAATTAACCGTGTCGAGGTGGTTGTGTGGTTGCTATGTTCAGTCATTGAGTCATTCAGTTTGATTTACAATGTAGTGCGTAGTGAATATACAATGAGTAAATGGTGGGATCTATGTCAAGAATGGATGAATTCTATTTTAAATGTAACATACTGAAATCTGAAAAATACAATGTTCATGGAACAGAGTACCTAATGATACTGAGAAATCGTCTTTTCATTTATATCTTTGTGGAATGGATGGTGCGTTTTCTCGTTTATTATATAAATGATGAATGTCAACAACGAAATCAACAAAATCGCAGCGGTGACACCCGCGATTGTCATCCCCGCCCTGCCGTTTCCGGTGGCGAGTGCAGCAGCACCGCCCAGCGCTATTCATTTGTTTAATTAATTTTTATCATTAACATCATAATCCGAGCATTGTTGCTGGTGACACGTCGCCATTGTTTCCGCGTTTCCGATGTGAGTAATAGATGATTTTGAAAGGTCGATGCTATTTTTTTCCTCGTGATTTATGATTGTTTTTCCTTCATTTTTCTGTTAAATCTTTTGTGCTTTGACAAAAGCTTGTTTTTGAATTTGATCTGTTTGTTTCGTAGCTTCAAATGGATGGAGCTTTTTTAGCTTTTTTAGTCATGTGTCGGTTATGTTACTCTATGTAATGTTTGACTTCCGTATATGTGACGATTTATTGCTGAAATTTGTATACGCGAAGGATTTATCGTCGGGCCAAATATAAACACGACCCTTTACACTATATTTCAAATTAAATATAATTTATATGCGTCCAAAATTATTTTATTTTTAAACACTTCAAAAAGGGTTTCATCTTCAAATGTAAAATGAAATGTAAAAGAACGAACGATTGTATTTTGTGTACAGTAAAATTTTTGAAAGTAGTCCGATCAAAGTCGTCTACGAATTGTTTGAATTCAGATTTTTGCTCCGCCCATTATGACAAATTCAATAGTGTCGTTTGCTTAGTTTTTGTGAGGGTACATAAGATATACTGTTACTTTATTATTATAAAAATGTATATTACAGTAAAAGCATTCAAAATTCAAAAATAATTCAACTGGTAAGTTTATAACCAAATATGTTAAAAATAAGATAATGACACAATGTCAGTGTCAGTGACTCTGACAGAAAATAACGTTATTCGTACGGCTATGAATTAAGGTAATGTAGAATAATACAACCTTTTTAGTTAAATTCTGTTTGTATTTATTACAAACAGAATTTAACTAAAAAGGTTGTATTATTCTATTGAAATATGAGTTCTGAAAGATTTTATAATAAGGTAATGTATTTGAATTAATATATAAACTTACGTTACAGCGAAAGTATTACCAACAACGAGCATTGTTTTAAATTGGAATGTCCTAACTTAGTCGAAACAATATGAATTTTTAAAAGACAAGCGTGTTATATCCATCCTTATCGCACACTCTTATAGCCTTTGCAAAAGAAAGAGATAAATGTATGCCTATTTGTTAATTCGTTCGTGATACAGATGACCTTGATCGGACATCTTTCAAAATTTTTACTGTACATGTGATGTTATATAAATAAGAATAAGTACATGCAGTAATTTTTGAAAGATGTCCGATCAAGGTCATCTGTATCATGGACGAATTAACAAATTGGCATACATTTATCTCTTTCTTTTGCAAAGGCTATAAGCGTGTACGATAAGGATGGATATAACACGCTTGTCTTTCAAAAATTCACATTGTTTCGACTAAGTTAAGACATTCCACTTTAAAACGATGCTCGTTCTTGATAATACTTTCGATGTAACGTAAATTTATTTATTAATTCAGGTACATTACCTTGATTCATGACCATACGAATAACGTATTATTTTTCACATATTTGGTTTTACATTTGCTAATAAATTTACCAGTTGACTTATTTTTGAATTTTGAATGCTTTTATTGTAATATATATTTTTATAATAATAAAATAACAGTAGTATCTTATGTACCCTCATAACAACTAAGCAAACGACACTACTGAATTTGTCATAATGGGCGGAGCAAAAATCTGAATTCATACAATTCGTAGATGACCTTTCAAAAAAATTACTGTATATTATCTTAGGCCACATTTCCGAGTACAGACTAAAACCATGTTATTTATATTATTGCTAATTTGTGATATTCTCGTATTTTCGGAATCCCGTCGTATTTCTGTAATTTGAATGGGGTATCGGGTATCGAGAGCGTCAGGTAGGCCCATACATCTTCCGCAGAGCCACGCCTTCCATGTTGGAGACTGCTGACAACACCGGATGTGAGAAATGCCTAATTCGGGCTAAGATTTAGGGCTCCGTTGCTAATGGAAACCACTACACCACCTCAGATACACCACCCCTATATATACAGTGTGGAAATGTCGCCAAGAAGACTACGTACGTGGAAACACACATGGTATGGTAATAAGTTAGTTCTGTGCTCTGTAGATATTTATAAAAAATATTTTTCATATGTTTAGGCCTTTTATAATAAAATGAGGCTTTACAATTTCAGCACGACACATATATACTAAAGTAACCTTGGACTTTAAGTAAATAACCCATTTAAGAAACCATATAAGTCATATTTTTTTCAATATTGACATTTTTCCAGAATCAAATTCTATAAAGGTAAACGAATTTTTGTGTGAGAAATAGTATATATCAGATGAGCAGTTAAAATTTAATTTGAACGTGAAACAATTGATAAACCTTGTACTGTTTCTCTTTTCAATGCATTAGAATATACTTTTTTACCTTCCGTCACCTATAGGTAAGGAAGGTATTATCTTTGATCAAAAAATTAGATGAGTTTTTACGATGATGTCTGTATGTGTGTGTGTATGTCTGTATGTGTGTGTATGTGTGTGTGTGTATGTGTGTGTGCGTGTGTGTTTGTGTGTGTGTGACAAAAATTTATCCTTCTATATCTCCAATACTACAATTCCAAAAGTTATAATTCTTTCATATTCCTGCTTCATATTTCCATATGAACAGATGATTAGATTTTGGTTATAATTGGTTAACCGAAGTACTCTAATTTGAAAATTGTAACAGTTTATCTTTAAAAAACACAGTTAAATACCTTTTTTGATATTTTATTATAAATAAAAGAACATGTTATTCTTTATTCGATTCAATTATATTTTTTCTTCATATTCAATGAATTTAGACAAAGAATTATAAAGAAATATCTTGCAACCTATGCTGCAATTTCTCACCTAAAAAGAAAACGCCCATAGAATGCAAAAAAAAATCAGTGTGGAATTTGTACAAAATACGTAGAATTGACGGAAGATATTGTACTGGCCACGTCAGATTTTTTCTTCATATTCAATGTATTTGCAAATAAATAAATAAATATAATGAAATTAATTTCCATAAATCTTGCAACCTAGGCTGCTGCAAGCTCACCATGGAAGAAATCATACTGGAAACAGTAAATTTTATTAATTGACAGAAGTCAGTTCGTGAAATTGAACTGGAAATATATAATCTTTTGCAAGACACTACCTTATCTGTAAACCGATCGAACTATTATGAATTTGGGCTCGTACATTATAAGTATTATGATTTTTGATTGGCTGATGTTACAGTAACAGAACTCATGGTCTACCATGTTGTGTAGAAGGATATAGTGGTCAGCAGGAATGCATCTTTCACAAAGCAGGCCGCAGGAACTAACTTCCTGCATATTTGCCTTGTCACACTGAATTCCTGCATCATTTACACATTATTAAATCTTTTCCAACCCTTTGTCAATATTCAACAATTTTCAATTTTTTTCTACATCCATTCCCTTAATAAATAAACATTCCTTCTCCCACCCTGTCGGTTTTTCTTTTTTTGCTTGGGGTGTCTGATTGTATTGCAGCCCCATACGAACAGTTTCTAGAAAAATTAACGATGGTGATGCATACGACATCTGCACTTCAATTTGTTTGAACGTACAGATGATTCTGATGGTTGGCATTCTTTCTTGTATCTTGTAATGGATACTGCGTCGATTTTAAAGGAAAGGAAAGTGATGGCTTAATGCATCTGACACCGGGAAGGAACGGAACATTGCTTTTGAATTTTTTACACCGAAAGAGAGTTTAAAAATATTTAACTTCATACAATTCATGAATCGTCATTTTAATAAAATTAGGGATATTTTATAAACTATGTATTTAAGTGTGTGGCGTGCTCTCGACCAACGCTAAAATTATTTATACAATTTTTCTCGTTGAAGAAAGACTGTACCAGTGTTAACAAAGTTTAAAATCCAGATCTGAATTTGCGCGGAAGGAAGTGTCTTGTTTGTTTAGCTTACTGGCGCGTATGGCGAAGACAGCGACAGTTGTTGGCTTGGAAAAATCTATTCAGTCTGTAATTTAATTAGAACGGCTCGATTGGAAACAATTTCGCTTATTGGCCTAGCAGAACCGGCGAATTCCACTGCGCGACCCTTACTACACTTACATTTTATTTTTAATTGAAATATCACTTCTACCACCTATTCCTTTAATTAAATCTCACCAAGATGTCGCCATTATTACCACATTTAGTTATATTCAAGATAGATTTTTTCTATTTGAACGGAGATTAGCCAAGGTTTTATTTTTTCTTCATTTTTACCCATGGCTAAAAGAGGTATTGGATTCATGTTAAAAATTGCATATCCAGATTTTAATGATTAAGCACGTTGTAAGGTCCCTACAATCCGTTTTTAATATTTAAACGATCATGGCTTTCTCTCTATGGGTGTGTGTGTGAATATGTGTGTGAGTGGTTTGGAAGGACAATTTCTTAAAAACTATAATACTTAATATCTGTTTAACTACATATTTCTCAATCGGACATTAGGTAATAGACATCCGAAAGTAGCAGATTCTTAAAAAAAAAATCTAAATATTATTTTTTGATCAATTTTGAAATGAAAATGTATAAGGTATATAATAATCTGTTATAATAAATCTCACAGCACAAATAATGTCATGGAAACCAATACCAGTGTCAAAAATCCAGACATTACTGAAGATTTTTTCTGGGAAGTACATCCATTATATTATTTTTCATTGCATTAATAGTTAAATATTTAAAATTGTAGGTATATTACATATATCCTTCAAAAATACTATCAATCCCGACAATGAATTGAAAACATTTCGAAAAATTAGAAGAGTAGGACAGAATGAATTTAAAATTAAAAAATCTGTGTAGGTATACAAGAAATGTTAAATACAATAGGGCGCAAGCAGTCATGTGACTTTATTGGCCTTGACAAGCAGATATGTGGGCCAGTGTCATAATGTCAATCCCGACAATGAATTGGAAACATTTCAAAAATTAGAAGAGTAGTACAAAATTTCTTCATAGAATGAATTTAAAATTAAACAATCTAAATATAGGAATATAATTTTTGGTGTAGAGTGTAGGTATAAAAGAAATGTTAAATACAATAGGGCGCGAGCAGTTATGACTTTGTTGGCCTTGACAAGCAGATATGGGACCCCGTGTCAAATATCATAATTTCTCATTCTAAATTCAGTGATTTTCCAATTCCATGTAGTTTATTTTCCTCGACAAGTAAATTCCGCACTCCTGGTAACAAATTCACTACGTGAATTTAGAAAATCTTTAATAAAAATTCTGACATTTGACATCTCAGTACATAATTACCAATTATAATTCTGACACGGTTCCCCATATCTGCGTGTCAAGGCCAACAAAATCACATGACTGCTCGCGCCCTATACTTATGTAACCAAAAACCGAAGTGTTATTGTACTGGCCACAACAGATTTTTGTATTTTGTGCTTATGAAACTGAACAAAATACGGTTATCTCCTCTTTAATATTACTCGCATGTGTATGCAGCTGAAAAGTCTAAGTCTCTAAGTCTTGCAATGTATTCAGAGCATCGAAACAAGATGAAAACGTGGTTGGTTATTCATTGAACGATAAAATGCTGTTATTGAAACATACAAAATCCATATCCACGGAACATTTTTCAGATACCGCAGTTGCCGTACGGTGTACGCGGCGAACAGACGCTACTTGTTTCTCCGCAAATTCGACTGTAAAATCCAATGATATTACTCTACGTTGCCAGAAATCTGATTATTTTATTCTGGTATGCGCTGCGGAAATATTGCACAGCATTCGTCCATAAAATTAACGAGATTAATTTTATACGCATCGTGGGAAAGGTTGTTCATTTTGGAATTGTGCATAACATAATTTCTATGTCTTTTCAATGTCATTTTAACCAATATTAGATTATATATGATTTTTTTACCTCTCGCTAAGAGAGGTATTGGATTCATGATAAAAATCGCATATCTAGATTTTATTGAATAAGCACGTTTTAAGGTCCCTACAATCCGATTTTAATATTTTTACGATGATGTCTGTGTGTGTCTGTGTGTGTGTTTGTGTGTATGTATGTGTGTGTGTGTATGTGTGTGGGATGTTAGAAGGACGGTTACTCGAAAACTATAAGACTTTATGTTTGTTTAACTACGTATTTCTCAATCGGACATTCATGGGAAGATCTGAAAATCTTCTAAATACTATTTTTTGAATTTTTTTCTTGGTAAGAAAGAAAATTAAATTCTCTATCTGATACATTTAAATATTTTATTATATATTCTACAGATTTAGAGATAAAAGAAATATTACCTATATATAAAATAATCTGTTGTAATAAATTTTACAGCCGAAAGAATTCCATGGAAAATAGTTGAAAATTTAAAATATTTGTAACTTACAAATAAATGTCAGTGTCAGAAATCCGGAGACATTACTGAAGATTTTTTTGGGAAGAATATACATTATATTATTTCTTATTGTATTAATAGTTAAATATTTAAAATTATAGGTATATTACACATACCCTTCAGAAATACTGTTAATGCCAACAATGAATTGGAATCATCTCGAAAAATTAGAAGAGTAGAACAAAATTTCTTCATAGAATGAATTTATCTAAAAATCTAAATGTAAAGAATAGATATAAGCGAGAATACAGCTCGAAGGAACACGATATTTAAATGTTATAAACACAAGATGAAAATGAACATGGTCTCCACTCTGCAAAATAATGCAAATAATGAGTAATGAAAGAAAAATGTACTTGGAGAATCTCTTAATTCTTGATTTGTGACTATTATGGAGGTGACAAATCTAGGTTGAAAAACTTAAATTTGTTTCAAACATTATGGAGTAGTGTACACCAGCACTGTATACTAGAGTAACATTGAACTGCGAGAGAGCTATCAAATTCTTCTCAAGTAAGTTGTAAATATTGATAAAATTATACATCGATATAAGAATAATCGGATTGCAATATATCCATCACAACATGTATGAAAAAGTAAAATGTAAAAGAAGATATGTAAGAATAGATGCACAATCCAGATATTTACTAGAAGAATATGAAGAGAAAGTAAACAAGAACGTTGTTCTAATTGAAAATCCTTGTTACCAGCCTAAAATTTATATATGGTAAACTCTACTTTGTTTATTACATAATTTATGGTAAAATATCCTATAGATTTTGTAAATATATGTGAAAATTGTACAGCCAGGTGAAATATACGGCGAGAAGTTATGTGCTGGCCACATCAGATTTTTCATTTTGTCTTCAAGGAAGTGAAAGTGCGTCCCAAAGGGTTGTTCTTATTTAAAAAATAAATAGGGCTAAGTTGTTCGTGAGTAGAATATCTCTTTCTCGGTACTTGCACCGGTACATTGTCCGTATCGTAAGTTACAGTCAGGGGGTAAATGACCCTTGTCAGGTGAAGTAATCCGCGCCCCCGAATTACACGGTCAGGCGGGTGAGATTTATTCCTTCCACCCCCACGGCTGTTCTTTCGAATACCACGCGCAAAACACCCGTTTTATTTCATCCTTTTATAGGGGAAGTAGTCCTAGTTAGCGTTATGACAGAAATAAAACAAAGAAAACTGATTAGTATAATAGGGATGTTAACATTGTTGAAATTTTACTCGAACCGTACATGAAAACATTATATTAAATTTGTACGCATTAATTTCACTTAAAAAGGACAACTACTACGATATAAATACTGAAAAATCTGATGTGGCCAGTACAATACCTTCTTTATCCTGTGTATTATGTATAAATTCCATACATAAATTTTCTTGCAAAAGATTCTAAATTTCCAGTAAAATTATTTCATAAACAAACTATGCTAATTGCAATTGGCACTGACATATTCTTTTTTTCTCTTCGTTAGGGGACGCTGTTTTCATTTATTTTCTTCTTCCACTCATTTCTGTTTTGCGTGTCGTCCTCATTCAGTTCCTTTTCTTTCAAGTGTTCCGCAATATAATCCTTCCATCTTATTTTTAGTCTTCTTCAGTTTTTTCTACCTTTTTATTAATAAGCTATTCATTCTTCTTCCAATATATTCTTCATCTCTCCTCATGACATGTTCAAACCACTGTAATCGTCTCTGTTGTATCATTCAAGGAACTTCTATCACTAGAGTTATTTCCCCTATTCTGTCATTCCTTACCGTATCTTTCCGTGTCTTCCCCAACATCTATCTTAACATCCTCATCTCTACCACATTCATTTACTTTTCATTGATACTGACATCTATCAATTTGAATTATCTGAATATATGAGCAGTTTTCATGGTTAGCATAGCTGGCTGATTTATAATATCTTTATAATTCTTTAAATCTATATCTCTTGCATATGAAATATAAAATGCAAACAAGTCGTACAGAGAATAATATATTCTTTAAGTTATAATAACGTTAAATGTCAATAAATCATATTAAACTGCGTTTTTTGCAAGAAAAACTGTTAAAATCACCTCTTCTTCTGGATGAAACTTGAGAACCACGAAAAAATTATTTTTGGAATCGTGGTATTGGTTATGCGATCCGAAACTTTCGACACACATACACACACACACACGCACACAAACGTGGTTATTCATTAAAAACTCATCATTGAATTGAAGACAATATACCTTCCTTACCTAAAGGTGACGTAAGGCAAAAATAAATATATCATCACGGCATATTACCCATTATTGGGTGTACCAAACTTTGTACACAGATGTAGGTATTGACTATGATATATTTGTACCGTGCAGGCATTTACCGGGCGTTACCTTACGGTCACTCATTGCTAGCGAGAAGAGTGCACCACAGGGGTCAATTTTGTGCCCGGTTCACCAGATTCACAACTAGACACTTAGGTACGCGACTTCAAAACCCCATATTCATTCGGTCTCGAATTCATTTCGCCCGCATTTGTCTTTTACAAAACAATTCCAGCCCACTTCGATAAAAAGTGCCCTTATTTTTGTGTAGTAATTAAGTGTGGTGTGTGAGATAGAGCCCGCTGTCACCGAATTTCCTGCTAATGAGTTTAGGGCGTGGAGGTCAAGGAGCACAGGGCAGCAGGACTCTCGCAGGAGTTCCTGCTGACGGATTTGCGGCGCTGATAGCCTGCGAGATAAACTATACCGATTACAATCTGCACATGTGGACTAGGTTAGACGCCAAGTTACTTTCTCAATAGCACTGAGAACTAAATAGTGAATAGTCCTTCCAAATAAATACAATACAACATCGTGTGTTCCTCAAGGATCACATCTCGGATTCCTACGGTCAACTGTGTATGATTAGACAAACTGGCCGTATTATGTAATAGTTATTTAAGTATTAAGGTTAGTAAGTGCACCTTACCGGTTGAGGATTAGTTCCGATACCGGTAAGAAGCAATTAATGCCCGCAATGCTTATTATATTTTTTTGCACGATCGTCCCAATAATAACAAATTAAAGTTTAGAATTATTTAAAAATTATTTTGACATTTTTAAAAACATATAGTTGTCATTTTTAAGTAAGCTATGATCGTTGTTTTGTTATCGTTAAAGCTTTAGGTAGTCACATCACTTACCGGTCAGTCACATCACTTACTGATCAGTACCACATCACTTACTGATCAGTAATTTTTAAACAAAACTTACTGCCTTGGAAACCCTATCGGTAAAATTAAAAAAAAAACTGATCTTGCAAATAATATATATAAATATATCATCACGGCATATTATTTATTGCTGGGTGTGCCAATATGCTTTATACATACATATTAGTAATGATGATGACATATTTGTACCGTACAGGTGTTTACCACTCATTTCTGGCGTGCAGAGTGCACCACAAGTGTTACTTTGATACTACTTATAATTCCAATTAGTTTCGACGTCAGGGATCGAACATGGATCACCAGATTGGCCACCAGATACTCAGGCTCGCGGTCACGAGACCCTATATGACTAAGGCATTATATAAAAAAATGATGTGGCCAGTACATTACCTTCGGTTAATTCTATGTACAGTAAAAATTTTGAAAGATGTCCTATCAAGATCATCTACGAATTGTATGAATTCAGATTTTTGCTCCGCCCATTCTGCCAAATTCAGTTGTGCCGTTTGCTTAATTTTTATGAGGGTACATAAGATACTACAGTTATTTAATTATTATAAAAATATGTTACAATAAAAGCATTCAAAATTTAAAAATAAGTCAACTGGTAAGTTTATCAGCAAATGTAAAACCAAATATGTGAAAAATAAGATACTGACACAATGTCAGTGTTAGTGACACTGCTATAAATCAAGGTAATGTTTCTCAATTACTAAATAAACTTACGTTACAGCGAAAGTATTATCAACAACGTGCATCGTTTTAAAGTGGAATGTCCTAACTTAGTCGAAACAATATGAATTTTTGAAAGACAAGCGTGTTATATCCATCCTTTTCGCATACCTACGCTTAATGCTTTTGCAAAGGAGAGAGATAAATGTATGCCAATTTGCTAATTCGTTCATGATACAAATGACCTTGATCGGGTATCTTTAAAAAAAATACTGTATTTTGTACAAATTCCATAGAGAAAGAATCTAGTAAAAAATTATATATTTCAAGTAAAATTATATTACAAACCCACTATATCTATACTACTAACCGTATCTGTGAAAAAATAATATATGTTGTAAATTCTTAGCTTTCCACACTGTAAGGGTATAGTAGAATCAAGTACGTGAGAAAGTGAATCTTAGCACATATCTCTCACGAGATAACACGTGGCTGCATTCCACGTGTCAAGAAAACTATCTCAGTCTCCCCAGCACACTCAGCTAATAACCACAAGATAAGGAAAGATATTAACTCCTTGTTAACCTCAACAAAACAGACAACAAGAATATCAACACCATTCCAGAATGTATAAATTTTATAAGCTGGCAATATCCACATACTTATTTGCTATTTTTCTTCGCGTATTGTGTGGATTGTACGTGTAGGGGTCTTCCTCAATCAGTGCGCAATCCATGTAGTGAAGCTTATGGCAGTATTAGAGCAATGAACACCCTCGTAAAGTGGTCACTGCGTCTCTGTAATCCCCAAGCTTCTGCACCGCACTCTAGATTAAATTTAGAACTTCTCCAGGCTATAATACGTGCTCCCAATCTTGTAAAATACTTCCATAACGACCTGGCTTTAAACAATAAACACCAAAGGAAACAAAAAAAATTGGAATATACAATTGCTTATAATATCGACCGGTTTACATTTTTAACAGATTATAAAACCTACACAAATGGTTAAAAACTTCTAAAACATTCTTTCGGATGCTTAAAATATAGACTTAAAAGATGTTGTGGCCAGCACAATACCTTCCGTCATTTCTAGATATTTTATATAAATTCCACAGAAAGTATCTTGTATTTTCAGTAAAACTATTCCACAGAAGTCAAACAGCATTTATTCGTACTATACCAACGTTTCGGTGCACCCTTGCACCTTCTTCAAGGGTCTACAACAATTATACAACAAAAATGTAATACATACAAAATAACATGGACATTATCACACTTACAGTAAGATCTTACAAATTGTTACAATTCATATACACAAAACACATTCGTACAAAACATTCATTTAATTTATTAAACATTGTACCAAAAATTTTATAGAGCATACACACTCCAAACGTATGTTTCGTGAAATGTTACTTATCAGGAATGATTGCAATAATATCAATGCAAGAACTGATATTCAAGAACTAAACAGCGTATATTTTGGTGTATTGGAAAAGTTCAAAAAGGAAAAGGAAAAATTCTGGTCGAACTGAGTTTCATCAATTTTCTTACATTCTATTTAAATTCATACATTACAATTGGTGTATAGACGACCAATAAGAGTCCGTATCAATGTTGTCACCAGAATCCTTACACAGGATATTTCCGGCTATTTCCGTATTATTCGGTTGTCGTTTTTTAAAGCAAATGGATGTGTGTATGCTCTTTGAATTTTTTGTACGATGTTTAATAAATTAACTGAATGATTTGTACGAATGTATTTTGTGTACATGAATTGTAACAATTTGTAGAATCTTACTGTAAGTGTGATAATGTCCATGTTATTTTGTATGTATTACATTTTTGTTGTATAATTGTTGTAGACCCTGAAGAAGGTGCAAGGGTGCACCGAAACATTGGCAAATAAGAATAAATGCTGTTTGACTGAACTTTCGAGTAATTGTTAACACCTAATCCTGATCGTCGAGAAATTACCCGCAATATTATGTAAAGTTGTACTGTCAATTATTAAATCATTGAAAACGATCAAGGTCATCTACGAATTGTATGGATTAAGATTTTAGCTCCGCCCATTCCGAAAAATTCAGTAGTGTCGTTTATTTAGTATTTATAAAGGTACATAAGATAATACTGTTATTTTATTATTATGAAAATATATGTTACAGTAAAAGCATTCTAAATTCAAAACTAAATCAACTGGTAAATTTATTAGCAAATGTAAAACCAAATATGTGAAAAATAGATACTGACACAGTGATAGCCACTAATCATTTTAATTCTGAATTATTTTTTCGGGATCAGCGATGTATGCATAAAAAATGTTTGTGGTATGTTTTCATTTAAAGTTGTACCCCGCTTAATTTGGGATGAATTTAGGGCCGGTTGTAAACTATTGATGAATTCCTTAAGAGGACCAAATATATTGGGTAGCGTGCGTGGCAATAACTGAGAGCGATGGCCTTGCGATAAAGTGATGAGGCGTACAGTGCCACCAGACCGCAGCATTCCCGAGGGATGTGCGGGAATTCCGCTGACCACTCCCGTACACCAGAACTCGATCGAGCCCAAGGATCGAGATCATTACTTCTTACTTATAACACAGATGGATCACAGAATTAAACACGATAGAATTGAAGAGGACGGTGGAAATTTTTAGGTCATTCGCTAATAAAAAAAGTTCCGTGCGTTCGAATTCCATTGATTTATTTTTAGTATGTCTATTTGTCATCAATAGTATGGAATATACTTGTCGAGGAAAATAATCTATATACATTTGAAAAATCATGATGTTTTAAATGAAAAATTATGATACTTGACACCTATGTACATTATTACTAACACGGGCCTCAATATCTGCTTGCCAAGGCGAACAAAGTCACATGACTGCTCGCGCCCTATGCAACATAAATGAAAATAGCGAGAGGTATTGTGCTGGCCACAACAGATTTTTGGAAATATATCTCGGTACATTTCCAAATTTTAAAATTTTATGTTAACAGAATTTAGTATAATTAATAAATATTGATATAGTATAATGGAACATTTAATTCTGAATAAATTTCTTCAAATAAACTTGTTTAAAAAATAAATAATAAAGCCAAAAAATAACGTTTTATTTATTAATAAATCCAATACAATATCAGTATAGCCATCTATTGCATAAAATTATAAACAATCATTGACATTGTTAATATTTATATATGTATTTTCAGAAATTAATATCACAAAACTAAGGCATTAAATCGAAAAAAGTTTCAAATAAAATTTAATCAAAATAATATATTTTAGTTATTAATATATTAATTCTATTTATTTAGGTTTTATTTGTAGGGATTTAAATGCATACATAAATAAATCATTTTTTTAAAAAACAAAATATGAATAAAATAAATTATGAGCTAAAACATATGTAAAATTAGAAAATAATAGTTTATTTAGAAAATTTCTTTCTACAAAATTTTCCCAACATATATAATAAACAAATTTTAATTCTATTTATTATCTCTCAAACAAAAGCGAAAATAAAAAAAAGCTTCAACAAAACTCTTCTTAATTTTAAATTATAAAATAATTTCTATTGAGAACTTTTGTCGAAAAGTTGCTAGTTCAGCCAGAAAATGAGTTTTCTGGAATTTGTTGATACAAAACGAGACTACTGCTGCAATCTATCATGATAATTATGTACTATTGTTTAATTTTTTTAAACATTAAAAAATAGTTCATAATTATCATCATAGATTGCAGCAGTAATCTCGTTTTGGATTAACAAATTCGAGAAAACTCACTTTTTGTCTAAACTAATGACTTTTCGGCAAAAATTGTTATACAGAAATTGTTTTTTAATTAAATAAAGGGGGGTTTTGTTGAAGCTTTTATTTATTTTCGCCTTTGTTTCTACAAAATTTTCCCAACATAAATAATAAACAAATTTTAATTCTATTTATTATCTCTCAAACAAAATGAAAATAAAAAAAGCTTCAACAAAACTCTTCTTAATTTTTAATTATAAAATAATTTCTATTTAGAAATTTTGTCGAAAAGTTGCTAGTTCAGCCAGAAAATGATTTTCTGGAATTTGTTGATACAAAACGAGACTACTACTGCAATCTATCATTATAATTATGAACTATTTTTTAAACATTAAAATATAGTTCATAATTATCATCATAGATTGCAGCAGTAATCTCGTTTTGGATTAACAAATTCGAGAAAACTCATTATTTGTCTAAACTAGTGACTTTTCGGCAAAAATTGTTATACCGAAATTGTTTTTCAATTAAATAAAGGGGAGTTGTATTGAAGCTTTTATTTATTTTCGCTTTTGTTTCAGAGATAATAAGTAGAACTAAAATTTGTTTATTATATGTAGGAAAAAGTTTATATAAAGAAATTTGTAAATAAACTTTTATTATTTTTTAATTTTACATATGTTTTAGCTAATAACGTATTTAATTTATATTTTGTTTTTGAGTAAATGATTTATTTATGTATACATTTAAAACTCTACAGATAAAAACTAAACAAATAGAATTAATATATTAATAACTAAAATATATTATTTTGAGTAAATTTTATTTGAAACTTTTTTCGATTTAATGCCCTAGTTTTGTGATATTAATTTCTGAAAATACATATATAAATATTAACAAATGTCAGTGATTGTTTATAATTTTATGCAATAGATGGCCATACTGATATTGTATTGGATTTATTGATAAATAAATCGTTAATTTTTGGCTTTATTATTTATGTGCCCAAACTTTTAGGACTTACATTAGTTGTTAGGGCCTGTACTACGTAGTTTATACACCACCTGTCTCAAGCTCGAGTTAATAATTACTTTAGTTGTTTATTATTAATTATAAACACAATTACAACAGAAAAATTCCTATAATCCCAGCATGGTCGTATATATTTTAAGCTTGTAACAAATGTACTTAAATGCTTGATATTTTACTATTTTTATAACCAACTTAACAACTAGTACAAATAAAAATTTAATTTGTGTTTTAAATGTGTATTTCTAACTCTTTTTAACTTTAGAAAACCTCCACAAATCCTCTGCAAAACACATTTACATTTCGCAACACGTTTGCAGATTCTCTTTATGGCCTTAGGCATCAAAACCAGCGCGTTGGAATTGTTTGTTTTTGTCTTCTTCGTGAGGTCTACATATGTCTATTTCATTCTGACGTGAACATGAAGTATACGCCAGTTTCAATATCTAACAGTCGCCGAAGTATTGGATGAATACGTTTGATGTTTGTTGTTCTCACCTAGCCTACAATGAAATTTATGCGTTGAAATTGGATTTGTTAGAAGAAAAATATTTTCACGCCGTTCGCAAAGAAGATAAAGTGAGATTTGTTTCAAATGTTAATTCACCCGGGTGGTCAGGTTGTATCTATAGATGCCTTTGAGATGATTGGCGCACCCAGTAATGGGGTTTAATTAAGAATTAACAATTACTCGAAAGTTTAGTCAAACAGCATTTATCCTTAGTATACCGACGTTTCGGAGCACCCTTGCACCTTCTTCAGGGTAGTAAGATCCTACAGATTGTTACAATTCATGTACACAAAATACATTCATACAAAACATTCAGTTAAATTTATTAAACATCGTACAAAAAATTCAAAAAGCATACACACATCCATTTGCTCTAATAAACGACAACCGAATAATACGGAAAATAGCCGGAAATATCCTGTGTAAGGATTCTGTTGACATCATTGATAGGGACTCATATTAGTCGTCTGTACACCAATAATAATTGTGGGTAATTTCTCGACTGTGATGTGGATTAGGTGTGTTAACAATTACTCAAAAGTTGCACCTTCTTCAAGGTCTAAAACAATTATACAACAAAACTGTAATACATACAAAATAACATGGACATTATCACACTTACAGTAAGATCTTATAAATTGTTACAATTCATGTACACAAAATAGATTCGTACAAAACATTCAGTTAATTTATTAAACATCGTACAATTTTTTTTTTTTTTAGAGCAAATGAATGTGTATATATACGATGTTCAATAAATTTAACTGATTGTTTTGTACGAATGTATTTTGTGTAGATAAATTGTAACTATCTGTAAGATCTTACTACCCTGAAGAACGTAGAGGGGTACAGCGAAACGTCGGTATAATAAGTACATATCCTGTTCGACTGAACTTTCGAGTAATTATTAACACCTAATCCACATCACAGTCGAGAAATTACCCACAATAATTGTTTAATTAAATTTTTGAGGCCATTATTAACGTGTGACATAAAAAGTAATTCTCCATATTGACATATCGGCATGAAATGATTCATATCTTTGTAAGATTTATTCAGGTTTGGTATAGGAAAGAATTGCTCAAGACGCGAAGGTAAGGGTCGGAAATTCCGATCAGCGTATAAATAATCATGAAGTCAGATACAGGCTGCAGAACCGTGTCATATATCAGACGTGAAGTTGGCGGTATGATAGATTTCCTACAGGATTCAAGGAAATAATAGGGCAGGATAATTCCAACGAGAAATAAAAATAGTTTTAGTTTTTGTAATTCGTTGAGTTAGTAAATCTTGGGTTCTATAATAAATAAATTATAAAATCTGCACAAATGGTTAGAAATAATTTTATAATTGTACGGACCACATTTCAGAACAATCTTAGGGTTTGTCATAATATCAGTGATATAAAAATCTGTTGTGGCCAACACAATACCTTCCGTCATTCTCGTGTATAATGTATAAATTCCATAATTTTTCTTACAAAAGATTCTAAATTTCCAGTAAAATTATTTTATAAAAAAACTATTCAAATTGCACTTGACACTGGCATCTTCTTCTTCTTTAGCTTTTCCCATTCGTTAGGGGTCGCTATTTTTGCATATCGTTCTCATTCAGTTCCTTTTCTCTCAAATCTTCCGCAATACAGTCCTTCCATCTTATCTTTGGTCTTCCTCTGTTTCTTTAACATCCTATTACTAAACTATTCATTTTTGTTCCAATATAATTCTTCATTTCTCCTCATGACATGTTCAAACCAATGTAATGGTCTTTCTTGTATCTTTCTAAAAACTTGTAACACTAGAGTTAGTTTCTTACCGTATCTTTCCGTGTATTCCCCAATATCTACTTCAACATCCTCATATCTGCCACATTAATTTACTTTTTATTGATACTGACATCTGTCAATTTGAATTATATGAATATATTACTAGTTCCCAAGTTTGGCATAGCTGGCTGAATTATAAAATTTAATTTCTTTAAAATTCTTTAACTCTGTATCTATTGAATATGAATTATAAATTGTAATCAAATCGTATAGAGAATAATATATTCTTTAAGTTATAATAACGTTAAATGTCAATAAATCAAATTTAACTGTTAAATCTTCAAATGAGACTACTTCCGGTTGACCAATTATAACCAAAATCTAATCAGTTGTTCTTCTGGATGTAAACTTGAGGAATACGAAAAAATTATAATTTTTGGAATCGTGGTATTGAAGTTATGGAATCCGGAACTTTGGTCACACACACACACACACAGACACACATACATACAGACATCATCGTAAAAATGGTAAAATCGTATTATATGGACCCTAAAACGTGCTTATTCAGTAAAAACTCATCATTGAATTTTTTGACCAAAGACCTTCCTTACCTAAAGGTGACGGAAGGTAAAAAATCGGAAGAAATTTACAATTATTCAAATTGTTGTTTATTGTATGGCTGAACTAATTCCACGTCTTGATATTTTTCATTAACAAAATCTTCTTCAAATCCTTCGCGACAAAAACTTTCATTTTCTCTGAACAAAGTCCGTTCATATTAAAACATTTCGTAGGTACATGATTGAAAATTCCACAATGAGTTCGGTGCAGCGGTATTAATATTGGTTTCGCTGTGACAGTGAAGCAAGATGTATAAGGTAAACTTGTAGATTACTCGTCGGGAGATTTACCATTCAGTCTGCGTTGCTATTGCCACCAAGCCGTTGTAATTACTTCACGGGGGCTGAATGCAGACAAGGTGTTATTGTATATTTTCATGATTGGGACCAGAATGTCTTATCACGGTTCTGATCAACAAAACCCAAAATAATAATGATTAAAACTTACAATATTTTAAAACTTACTTAAATCATATTAAGAACTACGAACTCAGGCTCATAATTATCCGGCCTGCTTAATTTTCAACAAATTATAAAACCTACACAAATGATGAGACATTTCTACAAAATTCTTTCGACTCCTTTAAATATATCAAAAACTTCATCAAAATGTTTTGTACGAATGTATTTTGTGTACATGAATTGTAACAATTTGTACCATCTTTCGGTGTACCCTTGCACCTTCTTCAGGGTGTACAACAATTGTACAACAAAAATGTAATATATACAAAATAATATGGACATTATCTCACTTACAGTAAGATCTTATAAATTGTTACAGTAGACAAAATATATTCGTACAAAACATTCAGTTATTTCATTAAAAGATCGTACAAAAAATTCAAACAGCTTACACACATCCATTTGCTCTAAAAAACAACCGAATAATATGGAAAATAGTCGGATATATCCTGTGAAAGGACTCTGGTGACATCATTAATACGGACTCCTATTGGTCGTATGTACACCAATAATAATGTAGCGAGTTGTAGGAATTTAAATAAAATGTAAGGAAATTAATGGAACTCAGTTTGGCCTGAAATTTGCCTTTTCCCTTTTGAACTTTTCCAATACACCAAAATATACGCTGTTAAGTCCTTGAATATCAGTTATTGCAATCATCCCTGATATGTAACATTTCAAGTAATATTTAAAATTCGAAATATTTGGCGTTGGTGAGGATTGAACCCGGTTCCCCAGATTCGCGACCAGACACTCAGGCAAGCGGCCACGAGACCCCAGAGGTATTTAAATTAATAAAAAAATAAATGGCGGGATGTGTTGGTCACATTAGATTTTTATTTTACATTTTACTGATTAAAGTAAAGTGTATCAATATTTTTTTGAGCCGCTGTATGTTAATCCAGTGTCAGCACATGAGCTGCAGTGGAGAAAGCACCACAAGCAATATTCTTTGGTAATTGTGGGGACCGCTATTGTACATTTGAAAGGCTCCTGCTAGTAAGATGAGTTAAATATTTGTATATGTATACATATTCTGTATGTTAGAAAGGACAATAATTTATTTAAGAGTACCCCAGTCAATGTCAGAGTCTGTATGCGTGCAGAACATGCTTTATGTTCTCTTGAAAAGCCATTTTTATAAATGTTTCAACTTATGCGTGTTACATGAACACTGCAGTCGACCAGTGTAGTCAAATTTATCCAGCAGGCTAGCTAACAGAAAAGGCAAAGTTTTGAAAAACTGAAAACTTATACAGAAAAAAATGTATTGGCAAATTAATAATAAATTGTTTGTATATAATAAATTTCATATTTCTAATGTTCTCGTGACGGAAGCATTATAGAGAAAAATTTGTCCAATAAAAAATGTTTAGAATTTTTTGTTCAATATGAAACACCAAGTTTCAGCCCATTTGCCGTCAGTTGGGTATAAACAAATAATAGAGTTATCTAATACATAACACTCAACTATTATTTACGTAGCTAGTAATTGTTTAAATTTTTATTTTTTTGGAACATTAATTATTGTTATCTAATACCAGGCAATTACCTTGACTAATTCAGCCATTTGTTTCGTTGCAGTTCGAAAGTGTGGACGTGTGTATGGTGTGCTCGTGTACTAAGGCCTCGAGGACGACTTCCTGGTGCGATGAAAGGACCAGGAATGCAAATGCAGGACTGGGAATCCTACTGGGAATTTTATTTTTCAAGGTGATTTTAATTTTTATAATATTTTTTTACATAGTACCCACATTTGGGTATAGTATTAGCTACTACTGATATATTGATGACTATACTAAACACAGATATTCACAATATTTTTGTTTTAATAATTTATTTTATTTCGTACATGTATTTGTAGTATAAATAGTTTAGTTAGTACTTCCATACACATGTTCGTATATATGAATATATTATTTGCTGTTGTACCTAAATTTGAAAATGAAGTTACATTGATTGATTTATGTACTTATTTATTCATGGGTTTAGTAATATACGAGTAATATGTTCTATTATTTATTTTTTATTAGAACAGTTTACTTATGTTGGAAATTAAGTCGTACCTATACTATATGTCTATGTAGTAGGTACAATTTTATGTAGATATTTTTTGGGAAAATTAATATTTTTTTACGCTGTTTTACTTGATTTTAGGGTATATATTTTACATTTTTTATATATTGTAGATTGTTGCGTAACTTATTTCATTGAGAAATAATTATTCGTGTTCGAAATTGAAGTCGGAGGTATTGCATAATTTTTCTTTTTAACCAAGCAATAAATAGGTATTTTTAAATATAGAATTTAAAAACCTACGTTTATAATTGAAATTGAAAATAGGAAAAATACAGCAGACATATTTTCTTTTATTAAATGATACAATTTATTCAAAATTTATTTATAATCATAAATTGCATTATTCATTGTTTCCATATTCAAATAAATAAAATACAACTCCTCATTCATATTTCAAAGTTTTAAACTTGATGAATAAACATTATTATTATTATTACTAATAATAAATTGTATTATTTAAGAACAACTTCGTGTTTTGCATTGAAATATTGTTAATTGTATTTTCTATTGTTGCAGATCCTGAGCAACACAGAAAACCACTTCTGGAGGAGCTGAGCGACTCAAAAATCATATTATAATAAAATTGTAAGAATTGTTATATTAAAATTCGAATCCTTATTATATTAATCTCATATTTTATACTGAAATTACATCACACATACCTACCTACTTTAAATCATCACATACTCTTTTCTAATTTTAAATATATATATATATATATATATATATATATATATATATATATATATATATATATATATATAAAGGTTATTATTTTCGTATATCATTTAAATTCATTGTTACAGAACCCTTGCCACATCGAGAAATCCTTTACCCAGCTGTCGAAGACTTGGTGGCTTCAGTTCTTCAGCATTGGCGATGGTCGCATTGGTCCAGAAAATCCGCAGTCTAATACAAGACGTTTGCTATAGCTTGAAGAAGAATTTGAAGAAAATGCACATTTGTATACTCTCATTTTTTACTTTATTCATTTATGTATAATAAAATAAGACATTAACCCTATATTTATGCTTGTACTTTAGTATATATGAATACTATGTTCTTATTAGGTATTTCATAATCATTTTCATTCATTATAATATTGTATATGGCCAGTGTATAGGAGATATCTGATCAATATACAATTTTCTACAGGAAATTATATGTATAAAATTCACGTAGGTACAACAAATACTATACTGAAAACATAATATTTACTGACATACATAAATATTCGTAAGTTGAGCACATTAACACATAGGACAAATTTTAAGCATTATTCTTCGAGAAAAATATATTATTTTTTTTCATTTACAGAAAATTTCTACATAAAACATTGAAAACCATTACTCATAAGTACATATTTTCACACTTATATTAGTTCATTATTGCTTCAAAATAATGAAATAGGAACAGGAATTCTATATCCTGAAGTATAAGTCGAGAAAAAATATATTAAATACAAATTATGCATTGTTGTACACTATAAAAACATACATGCATTACTCTCTAAAAAAAATCATGGCATACACAATACACATACTTTTATACATTGAAGTTAGTAAATAAAATCCATATGTAAACTACTTATAGGTTTCTTTTTACATTAGGGTCATTTTCTTACACTTTTCTATGCACCAAAAGTTAGAATGAAATCATACACTTGTGTAAATATTCCAAGTCCAACATTCACATAAAGAAAAAAAAAGTTTAAAATAAATAAAATATTATTTCAATTTATTTCAGGAAATTTTTTGATGTTATTAGGATAAGAGTGTTGCCATAGTCGATGGCTCGGGACGTCCCCCAAAGACAATGATGTCACGTTTACATTAATTAAGCATTTTTATTACAACGAAGTAATATTTCATCATTATCTATTTACTAAAACTCTTAATTTAACTGTGGGTAATTTATCAACTGTGATGTGGATTAGGTGTTAACAATTACTCGAAAGTTCAGTCAAGCGACATTTATTCTTACTATACCAACGTTGCTCCTTCTTCAGGGTAGTAAGATCTTACAAATTGTACATACATACATAAGATCACGCGTGTCCCACTTAGTGGGTTCGTACAAACCCGAAAACAATAAGAATAACATCAGCATTATACAACAAATCCTTACTGTTAAACATATTAAAGTGACCGATTTTCGGTAGCGAAATACCGGATCCGGATCACAATAATAGGAAACAATCATCCTTCGCCACACATTCCTATCTAAGCAGACTTATTTCGCCTCGGCCACACGCATAATCGCATTCATACATGCTCTTCTTATCTTCTTACTTGGAAATTTTCTCTCTTTAAGCACCCTACCAACCACATCCATCCACTTACATACTGGTCGACCACGAAATCGAAAACCCTCAACTTCACCACGATATATACGCTTAACAAGCCGTTCAGTCGCCATTCTCTCCACATGCCTAAACCATCTCAACTGACTCACACCAACTCTCTTAATCACATAGTTCCTAACCATACACCAAATTATTCCTCACGCGATCTCGTCTAGCATACCCACATACACCACGTAAATACCTCATTTCCACGGAAGTCATTCAAATTAAAAAAATTGAAGGAGCATACACATATCCAATTGTTTTTAAATTTTTTGTACGATGTTTAATAAATTAAATGAATATTTGTACGAATGTATTTTGTGCACAACTATTGTAACAATTTTTAAGATCTTACAACCCTGAAGAGGGTGCAAGGGTGCACCGAAACGTTGGTATAGTAAGAATAAATGCTCTTTGACTAAACTTTCGAGTAATTCTTAATTTAACGTATGCTACCTTCTAATTATGGAAGTTTACTATTTCATTGCAAAGATAGAATACCCCATTATTCATAATAATTGCACTTCGATACATGACATCATATGTCATATTAATTAAACCTAAACATTAAAATTTTCTCATTCCAGTGTTATTAACTTTGAATTTTCGAAAAAACGTTGCTTGATTCAAAAATGAAAGTTATATTATATATTAATTATCATGGGTGACCTAGCAAGACCTACTATCTGCTATATTCATGGAAAATAAGTTATTAGTAGATTTGAATTTAGCATCGCTATTTTTGTTTTAATTTAAAAGCTTCCTGTACTATTATTAATAGGAGCTATCTTCCATTTTTAGGTAAAATAAGTTATTATACTCCATTCACTGATACGAGAGAATGTGGAACTACTTATTGAACAGAAACAAATCTAAAATTATCCTCTTTTGACCAATATAATGACATATCTGTTCAAGAATTAGTTCCATATTCTCTCGTCTCAGGGAATGGATTATGGTGCATTTTGATTTTATCAGTTTTTTTTAATTATATTTGAAAAGTCTTCTCTAAAATTTAAATATTGTCAGGTTACCCGCGATATATCCATATAAATTCATTTCAATCGCATTCGATCACCAACAATAATTATACCTCATTGTTAGAGATCCTGGATATATTTATACAAGTGTGAAAAGTAGATTTCCACATCTAATAAAAGGTAATTCTGTTTAATACATTTATTTTCGAGTATGTTGTATTGTTGTTTCCATTGTTGCATATGGTAAAAATTTATTCTTATACATAAAAAGAAAATCATTAATGAAACTTAGAAAGAAATTCCTACACGACTGTATATGTACCAACTATTTATTCATTGTTGCACTTATGACCGGTTGTAGAAACGTTTATCAACGCTTTGTTTAATTAACGGATCATCAAAAGAAATTAGAATCAGTTTCCTTGTTCTTATCGAGTTGCATTTGTTCATTAATTACAAAGCATTGATGAACGTTTCTGCAATCCTGCATTAGACACATATTTTTATCATATACTTAAAATAATTTTATACATTGTTGCATTTATGAGCGTCAATGCCCTAAATAGTTACAATAATGAGAATATATTTGATATGTTATATACAAGTCCACTGCATAAAAATATTTATTGAAAACTTTGTTCATATAGAAAATTAAATTAGGTACTTGCATATTAACATAAAAAATACAACAAAAATATAAATGCAGAATTTTTTATGCACTTTTGGGAGTTAACATAATTATTTTTGTCTATAGCAGATTTTAAAATGAGCTTCGTTCAACTCAAAAGAGTTGAGTAAGTGATATTTCAACCACAAGGGTAAATAAAATAATAGTTAACAGCAAGGGTAGTTAAAGAACTTTATTTTAATTTAAATAAAAATATGTTATAAATCTTGGCGATTCATATTAAATATAACTTCAATTTTACAATTAATCTTAAAAGAAACATCTATTCCAGGAAAAAAAACCATAACTTGTATTTTGCTGTACACTTGAGCATCGAGTAATAAGGACCATAATGTTGATGGCTTGACTTTCTTTGACTTCTCAGAAAAATATGCCAGAAGTTTTCATTCACGCTATTGATATTCTTCACGCTTTTCCATTTTTGAAATCACTCGTATTCTTTTTCATATGTTTTTCATGATTTTTGAGACAATAATTAATCTAATGCATCTGATGCCTGTTCTTCGACATCAGTTGGAAGTTTTTCTTCTTGATATTACATTTCTTACCTTTTTGTACACAAAATCACGCAAAAACAGAATGACAGAATAAAATGATATTGTTTTCAAACAAATTCCATAACAACCCACGCTGCTGAGATTTTAAAATTGTTCTTAAATAATTTATAATTGATTTTTCTAATTGTTGCTCTTTAAAATCTGCTATAGAAAGAAATAGAATTTTATGCATGATAAAATTAAATTATCGACTCGCGAAATCGCTCGTGAATTAAACTTTCCGCATTTGTACAGTAAAACATTTTAATAATTTTCAAATGTTTTAAAAATAAAATATTTACTCATACCTTTACCAAATGTTTGAGATATGGAAACTTCAAAAATAGATGAAATATTTATTATCGCATTTATAGCAAAATTTATATGTTCGTATACTTACCATAAATGTACATTGTTGCGCTATTGAAGATCAATGTCCTATACATTTACAATAATGAGACGTAACAACAATAAAAAATTGTTTTACACATATTTTCAATAAATATTTTTATTGCAAGTTTTATATGACCACAGACTCCATCATAAATGCAAATAATATACAATGTGTTTTATGTCATACTGGTTTCTAAAACAATGTTTTTTGAACATTAAAGTCCTAGAACTTTAAAATTGAATCCTTCATTTATGCGGCATTAAATTGCTGTTATTTTCAATAGCTTCATTGAAAATATCTCAAGGAAATGTATTTTTCATCAATTATAGCGAATAATAATGTTAACGAAACCAGAAAAAATCAATTTCAATCTGTCAAAATTTTGCTAAGATTTTCAAACAATTGCGACTTGGCCTACTTATACAAAACTCATACTGCTAAAAATTTCTGCATATATCTTTTAATAAGTTAATAACTAAAAACCAGTCTGACATAAAATTATGTATGTACCTCAGACGAAAAGTGTCTTTAAGGTACTCACAAGTAATTACGGCCTCGGCTGCTCGCCTCACGATAAACAACTTGCTCATACCTTAAAGATTCACTTTTCGTCCTAGATACATAAAATACTAGTAAGGAATTAACAAACACAACTTAACTAGTTTATAAGATAGATATTTGTATCATGTATCATGTATATATGTATCATGAAATTATAATTATTGGGTTAGAAATAATCATGTGTTCACTCATATTTGCAAAAAGATATTGACATGTTACATAGATCCAATAAAATATATTTATATTTTACATTACATGTATCACTAATTTTCTCTCACAAGACACGCACTCTAAACCTACATTGTAATAATATACAAAACATGTTATTTGTACCAATATTTTATTGTAATATCATTCATATGTACACTCATTACAAAAATACAATAAACAGACTATAAAAATTACACAATTTTTTATTACAATATCCTATATCATAATCATACCAAAATCATTATTCCTAGAGCAAATCTGACTTCAAATTCGTATTGTACTCAAAGAAAATGATACAATAAAACTTTTCCCGTTTTTCTAGCATGAAAAATAACTTAATTAGCGTACAAAACGAACTTTGAAATTGCTCTAAATAAATGAACTGCATTACATAAATCACGACAATCAAAATAATATATATCATTATAAACAACCAATTAATAATCGCAATACCATCCAAAAAATAAATTCCATTAAACATATTACATAATACAAAATCCTAGCGATCCACGAGCTAGCCTAGCGATCCAACCGAGTGGTCCACCAGCGAGTCCACCAGCCTGTAGAACCCCACCACCCGTAGGCCAGCCTGCGGTCTGGCCTACGGATCCGGTGGCCAGCGAGCCAGCAGCCAAAAAACCAGCTAGAAACCTTCTATATAGCTTGTTACGTAATTTCACGGAGCAGAGTGACGCGGACCAGCGATTCGGACGGCCGGAGCCGTCCTACTGACGCCATTTTTTAATTCCAAGCCATATATACAATAATATCCCCTCTCGGAAGCCTAGGATTAATAATTCGATGTGTAAATGCCTTGCGCTGTGGGCTATACATCGGATCTAGCGGTAGAATTTTAAATTTTTGATTCCGATTTGAATTTTGGTGGATAAATGCCTTGCTATGAGTTGGAGATCGGCAATTCTGTAGTCTGAATGCTCAAAATCGTCTGTATAATGGTCAGGATTTGATTTTTGATGGATATATGTCTTGCTATTGGTTGAATTTCGGCGATTTGGCGTTTTGAAGGCACGAAATCGTGTGTATTTGCTCGCGGTTAGAATTTTAGTGGATGAATGCCTTACTATAGGCTGAATATCAGCGATTCTGCATTCTGAATGCCCAAAATCGTGTGTATTATGCTCAGGATTTGATTTTTGGTGAGTATATGCCTTGCTATGGGCTGAATTTTGGCGATTTCGCGTTTTGAAGGCACGAAATCGGGTGTATTTGCTCCCGGTTAGAATTTTAGTGCATGAATGTCTTGCTATAGGCTGAATATCGGCGATTCTACATTTTAAATGCTCAAAATCGCGTGTATTATCCTTAGGATTTGAATTTTGGTGGATATAATGCCTTGTATGGGCTGAATTTCGGGGATTTGGCATTTTGAGAGCCGTAGCACAAAAATGCGTGATTTGGGCTGCTGTAAATCGCGTTCTGGTGCTCTAGGGTGAATTTTAAGTATTAGAATCGTTTTTTTGGAGTCCTAGGTAGCTATCTACTAAATGATGCTGTTTTGCGGGTTGTTTACTAACAGAAATAACCACGAGTACATATTTTGTGGGTTGCTTACATACGATGTCGATCGGTGGCTGTACTCTGGTGAATATTTTTTGAGGGTTGCTTACTAACGGCAATGATTTTAGGAACGGTAATAATTTTTGGGTTCGTATTTTGCGGGATACTTACTGGATGCATTTTAAGGATTATGTAATGCTTGTTTTTGCAGATCGCTTCCGGGTGCTCTGGCTGGCATTCTGTGAATGATGTAATCGTTTCTTCTATAGGTGATCGATGGACTGATTATGTACCTATTGTAATTTGACCTAGTAAAAATAAAGGTATTGGAAATAAGGTTTTTTTTTAAATTAAATAATTGTGTTGGTGTTACATGTATTTATTGATCATTTATAGATTACATTTTCATGATATGAACTATGTATGTAAATAAATCATTTAAAAAATGTGTACAATGGTGAGAGAATGAACATTGAACAATTAAAAAACAGAATTAGTGCAGCGTCACAAAATATTACTCCCCAACGAATGCTATTATTTTTTATTCTGTTAGGATATTGTTTAGATGTGAATGGTGCCAATTTTGAGTATTTGAAAAGTTAAAATAAAAATTCCTCATTTCTCATTCTAAATGCTTTAATACATTGGCTGTCAATTATTTTATACTACAACTATGGCAATGTTTACTGATAAAAGTATTTCTCGGTATATGATTATTACTATTATTTAAAATGAACATAGGTATGTATTATGAGATTAAACACATATGTATAAAATATAAAGAATCACCTACATTATATTATTGTGTTTACAATATACATTATGTATTATTTATAAACATTTTTTATATGACGTACATATAATATGTGGGGATCTTTAACACAGTAGGAAAATGTATGTAATTTAGTTATAAAAGTGGAATTCAAATTCTAAAAATGTTTATTTATTTATTAAGAAACTTATTAGTGATAAATGAGCATCAAGGGGTACAATATTATATAGGGCTTTCTGGGGAGGTCCAGGTCATAGTTTCTCCAATGAATTTTTCATCCCTGGTCGGCGAATCTCATCGAATACGTAGGAGACTTTTGATTCTTGTTCATTTTCACCCAGCTGTCTCTCCGTTCTTGGGTACTGCAACAGTGGAAAATAATTAATTTTAATTGTTATTTATAACAATATTTCATTAATTCAAATTATGACAGAATTTATGTCAATATATGTAATGATTGACGCAAAATTAAGTTTTACTGATAATTCAACGTCGTAGATTATATAAAAAAATATAAATATGATTTCTATTTGAAGTAATTTCTGCTCGTTCAATTGTTCAAAGCAAATGAATACCTTCTGCAGATACAATGTATTTGAAATATGACTGACAATAGATGCAGATATTTTTCTTTTAATTAGAAAGGTACTTTTCAAAAATGATAACCATTTGAATTCAATTTTCTAAAGTTTAAACACTACGAGCAAACAACTTCAAATAAATGAATAAAATTTCGCTACTATATTCTGTTACTCGTAAATAAAAAGATTTCAATTGTTGCAAATTAATGTCAATTGTTAAATTGACATCATATATTATAATATAATTACAATTTGAAGTAATTTTTGCTCGTTCAATTGTTATAAGTTAATGAACTCCTACAGATACAATGTACAGTAAAACCCCGATTATCCGTGCGCGTTTAATCCGGGCGGCGGATTTTCCGTGCGGCATTTTAAGATTGGTCTTCCGTGCGGCACGGATTATCCGTGGCTGGCGGCCAGAGCTAGAGCATGAACCCACCGTACAGACGTTGGTCTTGGTGAATCCCTCATTTATGTTTACTTATTATTTTCGTGAATTGCCGACCGACTTGTTGGTTAAACGTAAAACAACGCACAAAATGCAGCGTATCGGTGTTACCCAAAAGCGCAAACGCAATGTTTTAACTATAGAACAAAAAATTGAAATTCTAAAACAATTTGGAAAAAACAAGTGTTGCTTAATTGACTAAAACATATAACATTGAACTCTGAATTACAGAGTTTTGTAGCTAAAGCTATTAGTTGCTATCTCTGTACAAAAATTGAAAATTGGTATGAGTTAAATGGCGTACATAGTTTTTTACATTATCAGGTTTTTTTAAACTTTACCGATAGAGTTTCCAAGGCAGTAAGTTTTGTTTACAAATTACTGATCAGTAAGTGATGTGGTACTGATCATTAAGTGATGTGGTACCTGATCAGTAAGTGATGTGACTACCTACCGATCTGGAGGCGGTGAAAATTACATAAATAAATAATAAATGTACAATTTTTAAAGTTTTAACGATAACAAAACAACGATCATAGCTTACTTAAAATTTAAATGTCAAAATAATTTTTAAATAATTCTAAACTTTAATTTGATATTATTATTGGGACGATCGTGCAAAAAATATAATAAGCATTGGGGGCATTAAGTGCTTCTTACCGGTATCGGATGTATTGGAGATCTCCATACTAATCCTCAACCGGTAAGGTGCACTTACTGCCCTTAATACTTAAATACTATTACGTATCTCGACGGGGTTCGGAGTTATTAACCTGAAAATGGGTTCGGAGACATGAGACAATAATATAGTTTTACATATTGTGTTTATGTACATTAGGATAAACTTTAAAACATACTATGAAAGAATAAAATGTCTGGATAGGTCTTCAGGCCCTGTAAGTCTTCAGTCTTCGGCAAGCACCAGGATACCAGGAAGTTGTCCTCGAAGGCACAATACACGAGCACACCGTAAAGACGTCTGTACTTCTATCCTATAACAAAAAGAATAACTATATTATTTAAAATTTAATAGTTAAGTATTATTAAAAAATACAAATTCAAAAAAAAAACTGATTATTACAAATTGATTTGTTAGAAAAAAATGATTATTTGCAACAATGTAGGCCGGTCTCTATATCTTTTCTGTCTAAAGTGTCAATCTCTTTTATAATTGCGTCAGCGCCCTCCAATTTCCACTACAAATGAAGTTAAAATCTTATCAGTTCGATTGTAGCCAATTTCTCGAGTAGATACGTTCTCAAGCAATTTCTAAAATTTCAAGCGATGGCGGTCACGTTTCAAATGGGATTCTTCACTGTTCAACGCGGGAAACTATTTTATTTTCTGTTCGAGCTCAGATATCTGCAATGACGTGAAGTGAACTGACACCCACTAACTGCAGGCGTGGTTCTACTACCATATTCCATAATTTTGTAGGCAGTTTAATATATATCATTAATGTTAAACATTATAGAATTAGATCCATATGCTGACGAGATTAGATTTTGATTATAATTGGTCAACTGGAAGTATCCGCATTTGAAGATTTTAACAGTTTTTCTTGAAAAAACGCAGTTAAATATCATTTATTGACATTTAACGTTATTATAACTTAAAAAATATATTATTATCTACACGATTTGATTGCATTTTATACTTCATATTCGATAGTTAAAGAAATATAAAAATATTAAATTTTATAAATCACCCAGCTATGCTAACCATGGAAATTGATAGTACATTTAGATAATTCAAATTAAAAGATGTCAGTATCAATGATAAGTAAATAAATGTGGCAGAGACTAGGATATTGAGATAAATGTTAGAGACGACCCGGAAAGATAGGGTAAGGAATGAAGGATAAGGGAAATGGCTCGAGTTATAAAGATACAAGAAAGACGATTACATTGGTTTAAATATGTAATGAGGAAAGATGATAGCTTAGTAAAAGAAGAGAGAAGAAACTGAGGAAGACCAAAGATAAGATGGAAGGACTGTATTGCGTAAGAATCTAAATAAAAGGAACTGAATGAGGACGACACGCAAAACGTTAATGAGTGGAAGAAGAAAATAAAAAACAGCAACCCCTACCGAATGAGAAAAGCTAACGAAGAAGTGCAATTTGTATGGTTTTATGAAATAATTTTACTGGAAATATATCTTTTGCAAGAAAATTTATGTATGGAATTTATATATAATACAGAGGATAGACGGAAGGTAATTTGCTGGCCACATCAGATTTTTTTATAATAACTCAAATTTAGACAAAATCCTTGCACTGCACAAAAAATAATTAGTCTACTCTGATATAAGCTACTAAGAGAAAAATATGAGAGTACTCCTTTATGTTTAGAGTAGGAAAAACGAACAGACCCTAAGAGTGTATAACTCGTCGACCGATCAGTGGACCGTATTGTACAATACAAGCTCAGGATCATAATAGTTTGGCCTACTCTCAACAAATTATTAAACTTACATAAATGGTAAAAAAATACAATATTCTTATAAATAAATAAATATTTCATCACGGCATATTACCCATTGCTGGGTGTGCCAATCTGCTTCATACACAGATATCACTCAATGCTGGCGTGGAGAGTGCGCCACAGGGGTCAATTTTGTGCCATTCAAATTCGACGTAATTTTTTGCGTTGGTCGGGATCGAACCCGGGTTCCCAGATTCGCGACCAGACACTCAGGCACACGATAGTGAGCAATACGTAATTAGTACGCCAATTTTAATGTCATGAGTGTCATTAAATCACCCATACGTATTAATAACGTAGACTACGAATGAACATTTCTCATCATATCAAAAATTAAAAGAATTAATGAAACTTGCTTCATTAAAATACTCGGCTCATCGTCTAGTGAATTAACATCACATGCGTTTCATTATGAACGCTATATCAAACTTGTATCCTTAATATCTATAATTTATCTTCTATCAATACCCTTTACTTTTGAGCCAATGTGAAAAATTTCATAAAAATACAGTACGTGCAGTAAAACCTACCTTGCAAGATATTATATGAGATAATATTGTAACAGAAGAATATGTAGGCCTGTATGTAGAAACAATACTCAATAGAATTAAATATATTGTTTATAAAAGCGATGTAAACCCAATATTAAATGGCAGAATACCAGAACAACATATTCAAATTTTGTTGCTTAAAATCTATATTCATTTGAATAGGTTTTATAATGTATTTACTGAAAATATAAGGCAAGCGAACTATTAAAGCTTGTATGTATTTTAAAAAAATATTTAACGAACAATATATAAAACTTTTTCTTTTCTTTATGTTAATATAGTTTAAGATTATCCCTATATAATATATCAGTTGATAGCTTTAAAATCTTGTCGTAACTACGCTATAACTATAACTTTATCCAGTTATCTAAACTTATTCTATGTTCCTATGAAACAAGCGGCAGATTATTATTCGTCGTACAACGTCACAATTCATGCAAATTTGCCCGATACTGCCGCGTGCACTCCACTAAAGACCTAATAAAAATTCTCTTAGATAGATGATAATAGCGCAAGAATATGCCCTGTAACACCTAGACTAATACGACAAAAACTACAACGCAATGTAGTGGGAAAACATTGAGAAATTATTACTGCTACGCTTTAAACTTGCTAATTCGCGGTATATATCAAGATTTGCTCTCAGACACCACAAGAACGAGAAGAATTATGTTCGATTTTTCCTAGGGAAAACACCACCGGCGAACAAAACACAAAATAATATTTTCCCCATCAGCAACTTGATAAAATTATTTGCAACTTATGTCAATTTAATGTAATTAATATTTTTGATCATGTGCGAGAATATTGTACTTGAATTCAGCAAAATTTTTGCAATATTGCATTTTATTTGTATAAATAGAATGTTAAGTTATAATTAGATCAGCCAATGATCATATTCCACAAATAAGTATATATGTATTTCCAATTGTTTATTATGTAACGTAATTTTTACCTCTCGCTAAGAGAGGTATTGGATTCAAGCTAAAAATCGCATATCCAGATTTTAATGATTAAGCACGTTTTCAAGTCACTACAATCCGATTTTAATATTTTTATTATGATGTCTGTGTGTGGATGTATGTGTGTGTGTGTGTGGATGTATGTGTGTGTGTGTGTGTGTGGATGTATGTGTGTGTGTGTGTGTGTGTGGATGTATGTGTGTGTGTGTGTGTGTGTGTGTGGATGTATGTGTGTGTGTGTGTGTGTGTGTGGATGTATGTGTGTGTGGATGTATGTGTGTGTGTGTGTGTGGATGTATGTGTGTGTGTGTGTGGATGTATGTGTGTGTGTGTGTGTGGATGTATGTGTGTGTGTGTGTGTGTATGTGTGTGGGGCCGTTGGAAGGACGATTTCTCAAAAACTATAATACTTAATATCTATTTAACTACGTTTTTCTCAATCGGACATTACTGGGAAGGGCTGAAAGGTTTTGGTAATAAATGAACTGAAAGTAGCAGATTCTTAAAAAAAAAAATTGTTCTTGCTTGTATTCAAGAAGAGTAAATTCTCAATCTGATACATATACATATTTTATTATATCTTTTATAGATTTAGAGATAAAGAAATATATGGTATATAATAATCAGTTGTAATAAATCTCACAGCCCAAATAATGTCATGGAACCCAATTGCAAAATTAAAATGTTAGTAACTGACAAATAAATGTTAAGTGTCAAATATACAGACATATTACTGAAGATTTTTTCTGGGAAATAGATTATTATATTAAATCCCGACCGACGCCAAAAATTACTTCGAATTTTAATACCACAAAATTGACCCCTGTGGTGCACTCTCCACGCCAGAATTGGGTGTGCGTGAGGTGACGTCTGATAAGCGCCCGTACGGTACAAATATTTCATCATTACCGATATCTGTGCACAAAGCAGCAATGGGTAATATGCCGTGATGATATATTTATTTATTTCTTCTTATATTAATAGTTAAATATTTAAAATTACAGGTATATTACATATATCCTTCAAAAATACTGTTAATCCCGAAAATGAACTGGAAACATTTCCAAAAATTAGAAGAGTAGGACAAAAAATTTTCATAGAATGAATTTAAAATTATAAATCTACATATATAGAATAGATATAAGTAGATTTTTTTGGTGTAGAGTGTAGGTATACAAGAAATGTTTAACACAATAGGGTGCGAGCAGTCATGTAACTTTGTTGGCCTTGACAAGCAGATATGGGGGCCCGTGTCAGAATGATAGCTAGTAATTGTGTACATAAATGTCAAACATCTTAATATTTCATTCTAAATTTAGTGATTTTCCTCGACAAGAAAATTCCACACTCCTGGTGACAAATTAACTACGTGAATTTAGAAAATCTTGAAATTTTATATAAAAAAATCTGACATTTGACATCTATATACATGCCCCCATATCTGCTTGTCAAGGCTATACTTATGCAACCACAACATATTTTTACGTCATGTGATCGCCAGGCCATCCTTCAAAGTACATGTCGCTACAAGTACTCATATTAAGAATAATTGGACTATGATTGTTCTTCAATTGTTAATACGGATATATTGTCAAAAACGAAACAGATTAGTACACCCATTAATGGGTAGCAAGTCGTGTTGATATATTTATTTTTGAAAAAGTACCATCTCCAACGCAAACACTTTAAAGTTGTTAATGCATATTATATGTCAAGATTTGCTAGCAGACAGTAGAAGAACTAAAATAATTATAGTTTATATCCTTAATTTATAACATCAATTTTTACTGAAGGAATCCCTAGCAACAAACGTACAAACAAAATACATAATAACAATATTTCTCTTCCGCATAATTTCGCAAGTTTGCAGACATCAAGAAGCAAAAAACATGGGAAATTTTTCACAATTTTAATGGCAAGACGAAGTGGAAGCCAGGGATTACGACGACCTTTGCCCACGGTTTACGACAACTGTAAATATAACGTGTGTTTTTAATAAATCGTGGATGTGGTCATCTCGAAACGACCGGCGAGCAACGGTCCATTTACCCGGAGTTATATTTCCACCACTTTTGCGAGAGCTTCTGAAACAGTGCCTTAAATTACAAATAGCCTTCATAAAATTATGACATGTACTCACTAACATACTAAAAATTGTATGGAAGGGGCATTACTTTCAATTACAAACATAATTATGATTTGGAAGATGATTTCTCCAAAAATACCTCTGGTTTTGAATAATACTGAACGCTAATAATGAAGTTATTGATACTAAATTATTTAATCCAAAATATGAAAATCTGTTTTGGCCAGCACAATACCTCTCGCCACTTCCGTTTTTAGTTATATACGTGTAGGGCGCGAGCACTCATGTGACATTGTTGGCCTTGACAAGCAGATATGGTGGAACGTGTCAGAATGACAATTAGTAATTATGTATGTAGATCTCAAATGTCAGAATTTTTCATTAAAAATTTCAAGATGTTCTAAATTCACGTAGTTAATTTGTCACTTGGAGTGTGTAATTTATTTGTCGAGAAAAATAAACAACATGGAAATGGAAAATCACTAAATTTAGAAAGAAATGACTTCTATGTACATAATTACTAGGTATCATTCTGACATATCTGCTTGTCAAGTCAAAGAAAATGTATTTAATATTTCTTGAATACTTAGATTTTTTAATTTTAAATTCATTCTATGAAGAAATTTTGTCCTACCTTCTAAATTTTCAAAATGTTCCCAATTCATTGTCGGCATTGTGACAGGTCTTTCCAGTAGTTATTTATAGAATTAAATATTGTATGTCAGTGTGTCGGCAAGGTAGTGCGCTGCAGAGAGTTGACGGCAACGACGGGCCGCAATGGTTCATGGGAAGGGCGTGCCCCGGATGGTTAGCAGAGAGAGGCTGACGGTTGGCGAGGAAACAACTAAGATCGTAGGTCCAAAAACGTCCCAGACATTTCGTTGAAAGCAGACCCAACAGTCAACCTAGAAGTGGACCAGACTTCGAGATGTTCACTAGATTGGTGCTGGAAGACGCCAAATCTCGGGATGGGATCCAGCCTTCAATACGAACGAGGAAAAAAACGGCAAGCTGCTTCTGGTTGTCCATTTATTACCAAAACCTTTTCAGCTTTTAGCATGAATCCAATACCTCTCTTAGCCATAGGTATAAATGAAAATTGGTATAGGGGGTTATTGAATGATACTGAGTTCAATGGGGCACATAGTCCTTAAGTAACTTCGCGGGGTTCGGTTTTATTAATCCGAAAATGGGTTCGGCGACATTACCTACTACAATTTTACATATTTAAAAGTTTGGAAAATCTGGAAGGATTGAGATATAATTATAAAAATCGGTACATATATTAATCCAAATTTTTTAAATAGACAGACAGACACAAAATCATCAATTTTCAACAGATACAAAATTTTGTAAATCACTAATTAAAAGCAAAAATTACCATCCCACTAATGAAGTGAAATTCTCCTTTTTAATTATCATTTCATTATCACCCTTTCATTAATTTACTAATACCTAGTTCATTTTTCGAATTACAATTTGACGTTTGACAAATGTCGATGTTGTGTACGAGTTCTTGTCATGTACATGTACAGGGTTGAGATAATGCCCTAGGGTGATACATACAGGGTGGTAACTACCCTATAAATACTCACACATGGGCACATGTGAACTTTATTAGGAGTTATGATCAGTGTGTGGTTGGAGGACATGGATACTGCGTACTACACAACACAGGATACGTAGGTACATACATATCTACAAACTGGGTTTATTACGTAACACATCAAACAGTACTAGTTCAAAAATTAAAATAATAAAGACTATTAGTATAAACAACTAATTAAGGGTGATTAGTGAATAGTTGACTAGCATTGTTTTTCTACGGCAATTGTTTATTCAGTAGTTCATACTTACAGTCAAAAACTTTACTCTCAGAAATATAAGTTGCTCTCTATAAAAATTTGCAGTTTAATAAGTGTACAAATTAGAAGCTTTTGGCAAAAAACGATATGTATTTTTAACAATGATCAACAGTTTAGTAAAACATTGTCACAGTATTTTAGTCACAAGTTATTACATTTTGTCCTCTTCTAATTTTTCGAAATGTTTCCAATTCATTGTCGGGATTGACAGTACTTTTGAAGAATATATGCAATATACCTACAATTTTAAATATTTAACTATTAATACAATAAGAAATAATATAATTTATGTACAGTAAAATTTTTGAAAGATGTCCGATCAAGGTCGTCTACGAATTGTATGAATTCAGATTTTTGCTCCGCCCATCATGACAAATTCAGTAGTGTCGTTTGCTTAGTTTTTATGAGGGTACGTAAGATACTACTGTTATATTATTATTATAAAAATATATATTACAGGAAAAACATTAAAAATTCAAAAATAAGTCAACTAGTAAGTTTATAAGCAAATGTAAAACCAGATATGTTAAAAATCAGATACTGACACAATGTCAGTGTCAGTGACTCTGACAGAATATAACGTTATATGTACGGCTATGAATCCAGGTAATGTATCTGTATTAATAAATAAACTTACATTACAGCGAAAATATTATCAACAACGAGCATTGTTTATAAATGGAATGTCCTAACTTAGTCGAAACAATATGATTTTTTTAAAGACAAGCGTGTTATATTCATCCTTATCACACACTCTTACAGCCTTTGCAAAAGAAAGAGATAAATGTGTGCCTATTTGTTAATTCGTTCGTGATACAGGTGCCCTTGATCGGATATCTTTCAAAAATTTTACTGTACTTCCCAAACAAAATCTTCAGTAATGTCTCTGCATTTTTGACACTGACATTAATCTGTCTATTACAAACATTTTTATATTGGTTTCCATGACATTATTTGGGCTGTCAGATTTATTACAACAGATTATTATATACCTTATATTCTTTATTTCTAAATCTATAAAAGATATAATAAAATATTTATATGTATTAGATACAGAATTTACTCTTCTTTAATACAAGCAAGAACAATTTTTTTTTAAAAACAATATTTAGAAGATTAAGAATCTGCTACTTTCGGTTGTCCAATTATTACCAAAATCTTTTCAGCTCTTCCCAGTAATGTCCGATTGAGAAATACGTAGTAAAACAGAAAGTATTATAGTTATTGAGAAATCGTCCAACATTCCTGCACATACATACACACACACCCACCCACACAGACACAGACATCATCGTAAAAATATTAAAATCGGTTTGTAGGGACTTTCAAATGTGCTTAATCATTAAAATCTGAATATGCGATTTTTAGCATGAATCCAATACCTCATTTAAGTAGAGGTAAAAAATATTTGTTTTATGACAAATACATAAATAGCACAGTAAAAAAATAGTGTTATAATAAAACATAATATAATACACTTAAAAATGAGTCTAATTGCATCCCTTAAAAAGCACTTCAAAGTAGAATGGTAGGAAAGTGGGGTGATATCATATTCCAAGATTACCGATCAAAATATAATTCATGTAATCTAACAGAAGCCATGTACGGTTAAGGGTTTTAAACATGATTCAGAGATAAATTAAATTACAGACATGTATAAAAATAATTAAACTAGAATGTTGGTTTGATTATCTCAATTTCAAAAAAATTAACGTTCGTTTTGCTCAGAGATCCTCTTTTCAATGTATCAGTTTAACAAGTGCATAATTTTATTAGCGTAGAAAACAATGAAAACACAAAAAAATGTAGCTGACGTTGACATTTCTAGTTTATGTTAAGCAGGAATAATTAATATGACTGATGAAATTATATAAAACAACTACTAAATTTTACTGACAGTTTTACCCCATGAAATAATTTTTCTCTTATCTATAAGGGTATCACCCCTATAGATAAAAAATAATTATATCATTTTCCGTAAACATTTAAGCAAAAAATTACCGTATTAACTAAAAATATGGCTTATTAACTACCATATAAATCATAAACTAACAACCATTATTATTCCGGTAAAAAATAAATCAAACTTAAACTAATAATAAACGAAATTCAGACACAAATAGTGAATAAAATTAATATCTACCTGCCATGTACCCAATCCGAAAACGGGAATCGACAGACCGTTATTCATTTGAATTGTCGGTGCAGTCATGGTGACAAATAAATTAATAACAATCGAATGCAAGTCAATAACAACTGCATTGGAATTGGGATATCAATGTACATAGAAGTGTTTGGATAGATTTTATCGCACATTTCAAAGGTAATAAATGATTAGATTTTGATATATTAACTAACGAAATATTTGAGTGATCTATATTATTTACCAGCTTTAATTGGGTTTTATTAAATGTTTTTTTTTGTTAGTAATTCTTATGGGAATAAAAACTACAATTCTAAAAAATATTTCAAACAAAATAGCATTTTTGGCAAAGAAACAGTAAGATTATTTTACTAGATACAATAGGCAGAGAATCCATTCAATGCATGACTTTATTACAACAGAGAAACACAATATAATATTCAATATTAAATCAATCAAGCCTTTTCATATATACGATATTTATAGTTTTATTGCTGGATCCGACAGAGTCTATTTTTCTAACTATATACGAACCCATAATCATATTAGTTCGGCCAGCACAATATTTTTGCACGATCAGGTTTTTTTAAACTTTATCGATAGGGTTTCCAAGGCAGTAAGTTTTGTTTTCAAATTACTGATCAGTAAGTGATGTGGTATTAATCAGTAAGTGATGTGATTGACCGGTAAGTGATGTGACTACCTACCGATCTGAAGGCGGTGAAAATTACATAAATAAAAAATAAATGTACAATTTTTAAAGCTTTAACGATAACAAAAAACGATCATAGCTTACTTAAAAATGACAACTATTTTTTTTAAATGTCAAAATAATTTTTAAATAATTCTAAACTTTAATTTGTTATTATTGGGACGATCGTGCAAAAAATATAATAAGCATTAGGGGCATTAAATGCTTCTTACTGGTATCGGATGTACTAATCTTCCAGTAAGGAGCACTTACTGCCCTTAATACTTAAATAACTAAAAATCGTTATAGTCAATAAATGAGGCGCAACGCAATATTAAAATAGTGGCCGAACTATTTTGATTCGTGTGTTATAGTTAATTTAATTTAGTTTAAAACCTATTTTTTGTTGTTCTTAATTTAAGCAGAAATTGTATATTTTACAGTAATAATATATTTTTTGTAGGAATAAAATATTTATTGAGTTTACCGTTTACTATATTTTGTTCTGTAGATTGTGTATTGTACGTTTAAGTCTAAGTCCCCTCCATTTCTTAATTCGTTCATTTCACCCTGACCACCCTTAAGAAGGGAGCGTGACCACGTTCACGCTCACTCACGCGTGTGTGTTATGGTGATTCGTGGTTCTGGCTTTTAGGGCCTTTGTACAACTAAACTGTAATTGTCATCATTTTTCTATATGAGAAATTATGTTCTGAATCATACATTACTCACACACCATCGGACCACCATAGAATTTTATACTACCATTATTTCTGCTATTAGTGAATTATTTTCTATTTTAAAACATAGATCAAGGGGCATTGCTTTCATGTGGAAATAGACAAATGATTTCTCTTCGTGATTGTCTATTGTTCACATGTACATTAGTGACAAGAACGCATCAATAAAAAGTTTTGCTTGTTCAAGGCTTTCTAGATAAAAGATTCTTTTTCCGGACTTGGAAACTTTAAGAGGTCACTTGATACGCGTTAGGGTTTATTTCTGAAATAGAAGTTATATTACTTATTTGTGTATACTATACAAATTGAGAATCTAAAAACATTTGAAATATAATTTGTTACAATAATTATTGTTCAAATAACATAAATATCAATGATTACATAATAGTGAATTTAACTGTCTCAAATATGATATAGATTATTCCGTTGCTTGTTGAATGTACAAATTTTAATTTTAAAGCAGGAATGAATTTTCTGGGATGTACCTTGTCTCAAGACAAACCCGGACATTTTATGAAAATACCTCTATGCAAATAAGTATCCTACGTTGTCCTGTGCCTTCTACCGTGGTCTAGGGTCTACGCTGTAGGTACACTATTTTTTTATTAAAAACCATATTTAGTTTATTTATTTTAGGGGTAGAAGTAACTACCGCATAAATATATGTGAACACTTCGAAAGTCAAATGGCAAATAACCGTCTGTTGTTAGTTTAGGAATAATTAATAATTAATTTGATTCAATAAGCGTTATTTAATACTTGTTAATGAGGTAGCGTGATGTCGTAATCATCGCCTGAAGACAAAAATTAATCTTAAAATAATAATTTTTAACAGGAATAATTATTACAAAAATAAATTTTATATAAAATAAAAAAATAAGTATACCATCACGGCATATTACCCATTTCTGGGTGTGCCAATCTGTTTTATACACAGATATAGGTAATGTTGAAATATTTGTACCGTGCGGGCGCTTATCAGGCATCACCTCACGGGCATTCAATGCTAGCGTGGAGAGTGCACCACAGGGGTCAATTCTTTGTGCCATTTTACATTTAATATTTTATTTGTTGTACAAAATATGCAACAAAAAATGCAAGTAAAATTTACATTATATAACAAAAATATACAATAAACAATAGTTTTGTTCAGGTTAAAAAATCTCGCGGTATGCGATTTTTAGCACGATCCCTATACCTCCCTACGGGTAGCGGGAGGTAAAAAGTATAATTTCTCAAACACTGTTTTAAATATAATTCAAAACTTTTCAAATATGATGTCTAAAACTTTCATGTTAATGAGAACGATATATTAGATATTTGCTAAAATTGATGAACCGGAAGTGGTACTGCTTGAAGCTCTGAACAGGTTTCCTTGAATATATTAAAATATGATACATAACTTCTCAAATTTGGTATGTACAACTCGTATATGATTGCAAACAACATATTAGATTTTGACTGTATATGTATTATACCGAATATGGTACTTAACTTGGAGCTCTTAACAGATTTTCAAGGAAAAACATAATATAATATAATCCAAAATTTTGTATTACAAACTTTTCTATTTATTTGAACAACAAATTAGATTTTGTTTAAAAACTATCAACCGGAAGTGATACTTTACTTAAAGCTCATTGTTATTTTAAACATGGAATTGACGGGAGGTCACATAAGATTTTCTTGCGATGTAGTTGATCTAAGGGTCGGTATTTTTATCTTTGGTTAAATTGTCAATGGACTTAAGTGTCAGTTTAACAAAAAAAATTAAGCTGTATTCTTTTTGGTTAAAATCTCTGTTCGTTTCAGCTCGCATCAGATTATTGTTCTGAGCTGAACGCTACTGAGTATACTCACACAGAGTAATTCTTAAAAAAAAATGTAGAAAATATATTTTATCCTTTCCCTTTATTTAAAACACTTGAAGTGTTCTGAATTAAATTGCTTAAGGGTTGTACTCCTGCACCGTAAATGAAAGTACAGAAATTTATTCTACCCTTTCAGGGACAATACAGGGGATGATACAGTGTTCTTTATTAAACCTTCCCCAAATGTACAAGTTTTGAGTGTTGTTTTCCACCGTGAATACAATATTAATGACAGCGGGATGTGATTTCGGTGTTATTCCTAGAAATCAACTTGTCAAACGGACTACACGAACTACGAAACGAAATGTTATCAAACGATTTAGATACACCTCACGAATCATATACATAATATATAGTGCCACTTAACACAATGAAACAGATTGTATCTACAAAAGAAATGCTACATATTACCGGAAAAAAGGGGTGCTCAAAATTTTGGACGAATAAGCCATATGCATTTCGTGAAGTTTATTTATTTAGAAACTAAATAATAAACTATTGAGCAAATTTCAATTCCGTTAGGCTTCTAAATAAATACAGATCTTTTCTCCCTCATATACAAGTATGATAAGAAAAATTCCTGTGTACCCTCGTTGACATGTGACGTAGAGGGTGTCATTTAGGGGTTGCGGTCACTTGGGGTAGAGCCCTAGCGCTTTGCTGGTCACCCTGCGGACATGAGCCATATGCCTGGGCAGGGAGCGAATGCTAAACGTTCACGCCTTCTAGGTTATGTGCACCGTTGAGTGAAAAAGATGAAGAAAAATATCGGAAAATAGAGTAGAAATATAAAGTACATTCGGATTCTAAGAATATTAAAACTTAAAGTGTGTGTTTAGCAAAATCTGGAGATGCGGTTTTTAATTCGCTGTCTTTACCTTTGTATGTCAGTAAAAATTAAAATCGCGACGTATAACATCCGTGACATCGTTAATAAACATTAAAAATCTGATGTGGCCAGCACAATACCTTCCGTCAATTCTACAGATTTTCTATGGGCGTTTTCTTTTTAGGAAGAAATAAACTGATCTTACCTCGAACTGAACTTAACTATTCCTAAAAAGAACAGTATGTTTCTTAAAATAAGAAGTAGAAAATAAAAACATATAGTATTATATTAATAACATAATAATCTGCTGAATTGGCTTATGGCTATAATCTGTTGTATTACCTTATGTGATTTGTTTTTGCCATCTCAAATTATTTTACATTTTTATATTTCCAGTAAAATCTTTTCACAAAGATATGTAAATTTTATTTGACACTGACATCTGTCTATTAGTAATATTTGAATATTCTAATTGTATATATGGTGCAGCTTTTAGCAGCATAGGTTGCAAGTTATGTCTTTATAATTCTTTATCTCTAAGTTCAATGAATATTAAGAAAAAAATATAATTAAATCGAATAGAGAATAACATATTCTTTTATTTATAATAACATAAAAGGTCAAAAAATGATATTTAATAGCATTTTTTCAAGTACTGTTAAAATCTTCAAATTAGGGTACTGCCGGTTAACCAATCATAACCAAAATCTAATCAACTGTTCATATGAATGTACGAAACAGGAATATGAAACAATTATAACTTTTGAAATTGTAGTATTGGACATACACATACAAACATCATCATAAAAACAGTAAATTCGTATTGTAGGGACTCTAAAACGTGCTTATTCATCAAAAACTCACCATAGAATTATTTGACCAAAGACAAAACCTTCCTTACCTATACGTGACGGAAGATAAAAACAGCAGAGGACCTAAATTTGAGCCTTGAGGTACACCCGAGATTGGAGCATAAGAGGTAGAGTTACAACCTTAATAATGAACATACATTTGTCGTTTGTGCTCGTAATTGAGCACTACAAGGTCTTCTATTTATCAATGTAGACAACAATCACTGACTTATGGCCGGTTGCACGAACATAACTTAAATTTTAGGCATTATTTAAATTGACAATTTTGCATCGAAATGAAATGTAAAATGAATTATTTTGCACTGTTGCCATAATTTCATTTTGCATTTCGTTTAAGAATTGCTTAAAATTTAAGCAGTTGGTGTATCTGGGCATCACAGAAAATTCTGAAAATTCCAGCGTTAATTACTGTTAGCAACTCTTTCTCGTTTCCCTAATTGTGTAGAAGTTGCGTGGTGCATATGCATGCAGCATTGATCGTGCGTAATCCAGGACGCTGTTGGCAGGCTGGAGGCGGCTCCGAACAAAAGGAAGTCGTAGCAAGGCGGAAAGGTTTACGATAAATCTCGCTAATGGTCATAGCAAGGCCATACGCGCACAACAATAAAAACTACTGCTCTCTGGGGATGATGTCCCTCTTGCCGCACCACGCCGGCATGGACCAGTGACGGGGGAGGGACTTTTACTTTGGGAGCAACACAGAATTAGCAAGTTCAAGAAAAATTTAGGAAATGCACTTCATCAGAGGTGCACAACCCTCGAAAAATATTCGCGGGTAACGGAATTGTCCAAAACAGAAACTTCAGGTGAATATGATCACATTATTCAAAACATCACTGTAGCGTTAATTATTCCCAGAAGTATTGCCCGAAATGTAACTGAGCATTATTATCAAATAGGAGAATACATCAGATGGAAAATATGAGGAACACTATGCATTACAAACCCGTTTAAACATCGATTTATAGCAATATTTGTACTACAAGAATGGGTCGTTCTACCAACTATTGTCTTTTGCCAAGTGGCAGACAGTCGTGAAATTCAAATTCCTGCAGGATCCATTCGCTGAAAGTTATACAAATATTGACTACGTTTATCTCGCAGTGACATAACCCGCTTAAAAACCGAGTGACTTAAAACTAACTCTTAACTCCATCTCGTTTATATCGCATGTTTTAGAGTGACTACAGGATAATTGGCGTTTATCCACTGCTGTTAAACAAGGACACATAAAAACTTTTTTAAGTGTCCGGGTTTTTTTGGTCACTAGTCTTATTTTACATTATGTTGTCATACATAATTTTTGTATGTTGTTCCGCCGTCACTGGTCTGTCTTAATTCCCGTTCTTGAGGAGGTGTAAGCCACTTCCGGTTTAGGCTATTGTGTCGGCAAGTGCATCTTGCAGTATCGGCTAGCCCTGCACCCTGCACCCTGCACAAGGGTTTGGTAGGTTAGGGTCCGAACAATGCGACACAATGAGATTTTTGTCAAGTTGTCCCCGCACTTCAACAGTTATGCTATTAGCTTTTATTAAAAGGATACAGCACTAAATTATACTTATAATAGCTATGGAAATAAGAGGGATATTAATTATAATCTCCCGAGATGATGAAAAATATTGTAGACGAAAAAATATTATTAACATTTGTTTATTTCTTATCAGAACTGTCATATCGGATATCACTTACATCTCTGTAAGTCATAAATAAAACCTACCCTCAGTAGCTGTGTGACAAACATCATTTGTTATATAATTCCGACAATATAAACGACACGTGGCAATACATCAAAGTGTGACGTATACCCATGCACTTATATCTCATTTGTTTTGTCATATTTCACGTTTGTCACATAGAGATTTGTAAGCTACGTGTCGGTAACGTAGAGTTCTCTGTCTATACGGCAGGACAGGGAAAACAAGATCTAGGGCGAGAGAAACAAACATCGAGGATTTTCTACAGAAATCACCAAACTTGGATTTGCTGATAGGCTAGTGGACTGAGTTTTATTTCTTCAAATTTTCGGATTTACACAACTTTAATGGTTTCGGAAAAGACTTTCAGAAAGCTGGAGGACAATAAAAGGAAAGAAATATAACTTTTTCCATAAGGAAATTTTCATGCATATATAAAGTTCTTTCCTCAATTTTTACAGAGTGAATATAGAAAATAGAGTACCAACACAATACCTCCCGTCATTTAATTTTTATTAATTTAAATAAATAAACTCCGTTTCCACGACTGAACCCCATGTTGTCCATAGTATTCATATAAATCAAAACTGAAAACTGACAATGTACAGTATAACTTATACCATCAAAATTCGAAGCAAGACGTTTATTTCGCATTAATAAATCAATTGAATAATTATGATGTAATGTCAAAACTGACAGTATTATAATAAATATATCATATATTGTGTCAGTTTTGTTATTCATCAAAATCATTCATCGAAGTATAAATAGTTATTTAGCAATACTAAACGAATTGAATAAATACAATATAAGTATAATGGATGAAATATAGATATCTATTTACCTTGTCCAAAAGCAATATGTTGCAATAATTGTCGGTAATCTTAGAAACACCGTCTTTGCAATAGCAAAATGCACAATATAATACCAAGAATTAAAAAAACTCCCAACACATAACTAAACACAAATGACATGAATATTCAAATAATTCAGATATTTGAAAGTTATATTTTTTGTTAGCGCAGTTACAATACAGTTTCTTTTTCATTTTTTGCCGTCGACTGGACGGAGCATCAACGATAATGAGATAGCGAATAAAAGTCTCATATATGTCATGTGTGTACGACAAAGATACTAGATAAAAGTTTAGCAATTCTTGTATCAGAAATTAATGACGTGGGGATCAACTCGAAGATACAGAGTGTACCTATGGGGTCTCTTTGTCGTGTGCCTGATGTCTGGTTGCGAATCTGGGGAACCCGATTCAATCCCGAACAACGCCAAATATATAAAATTGACCCCTGTAGTGCATTCTTCACGCCAGCAATGAGTGCCCGTGAGGTGACGCTTAGTAAATGCCCACACGATACAAATATGTCATTATCATTAACGAAATCTGTGTACAAAGCAGATTAGCACACCCAGCAATGGGTAATATGCCGTGATAATATATCTTTTTATTTAAAAACAATAGAAATTATGCATATTATATTCCTTTCCATATAACTATTGTTCTATTTACAATTTTCATTTTAAAACGTTACTGTTATTAATTTGAAATGAATAATTTTTGACAGCAATATTTATCTGTCAGTTACAGTAAAATTTTTGAAAGATGTCCGATCAAGGTTGTCTACGAATTGTATGAATTCAGATTTTTGCTCCGCCCATCATGACAAATTCAGTAGTGTCGTTTGCTTAGTTTTTATGAGGGTACGTAAGATACTACTGTTATTTTATTATTATAAAATATATATTACAGGAAAAGCATTCAAAATTCAAAAATAAGTCAACTAGTAAGTTTATAAGCAAATGTAAAACCAAATATGTTAAAAATAAGATACTGACACAATGTCTGACAGAATATAACGTTATACGTACGGCTATGAATCCAGGTAATGTATCTGAATTAATAAATAAACTTACGTTACAGCGAAAGTATTATCAACAACGAGCATCGTTTATAAATGGAATGTCCTAACTTAGTCGAAACAATATGAATTTTTGAAAGACAAGCGTGTTATATTCATCCTAATCACACACTCTTACAGCCTTTGCAAAAGAAAAAGATAAATGTATGCCTATTTGTTAATTCGTTCGTGATACTGGTGCCCTTGATCGGACATCTTTCAAAAATTTTACTGTACATACATTTGAGCTAAACTTTGTAAGAATAAGCTCCGAGAACAGTAATGAAAAGTAAAATTCAAGCACTTATGAAATATTTAAGAAGCGTAACACTACGAAATACAATCAAAAATGAAATGATTAGCGAATGTATTAAATTTGTATTGGACTTCATCAAGGAGAGACAGCTAGCTTGGTGGGGCCACATGATCAGAATGAACGAAGATAGAGCGGTGAGACAAATATGGATGACGAACGTGGTAGAAAAAGGGAAGACTTAAAAACAATTGAGATAAGGTAATACTGAAGATCTCGGAGAAGAAAAATACGACTATTCAAAACGCTGGGAAGATGGCAAGGAATAAGAAGCACCTAATGGTAAAAGGGTTTTTGAAAATATATATGTATGTATTAACACATTGTATATTTAAAGTAGTGTATAGGTTTTATAACTCGTTGAAAATGTAAACCGGTCGAATTGTCGTAAATAATACTTGTTCTTAGTTATTCCTTAAAGTGTTCCCTCTTGTTTTTTGTCGCAAGGACCTACAGACCCTAGATGACATCCCTGTCATTGTCACCCACAGTTTATGGTAATTTCGCACATTAACCGAACCGTTTGCATAAACAGTGTTCAATTAGTGTAGTGACGTCACACGCAGTTCCTGTTTACGTCTTGTCCTAGAATTAACACCCCATATTTTAAAACGAGTAACGCACAAGACAAGAATTCAACTCATATTAACAAACTTGATGATAAATTTATTTAGTTGTATTTCCTACACTGTTATCTATCAGGAAATGTCACTGTTGTTTTCTCACTTCCAGCATCGTTCTCCTCCATTTTTTACAGTGTGAATGAAATCTGCGATCGTTGCGTTGCAAGTTGGAAGCAATTTGCATTCAGATGGGTTTTTCGAAATGTGAAATGCAGTCGCACAGTTTGGAGTATTCAGTGATGTTTTTTGCTTCGGGATGGCGATATATGGAAGCGAGATTCAGTGTGAATTAGTTGATAAGGGAGACAGCTGAGAAAAATAGCAGGACGACGATTTGTAGAGAAATCTTAATACGGTTCGTTCAGAGACACGATACAAAAGAGAAAGAGTTTATACACTTCTTGATAGATTTTAATCAAACGCGGATATAATAAGAAAAGATCTGTTGTGGCCAGCACAATACCTTCCGTCAATCCTGTGTATTATGTGTAAATTCCATACATAAAATTCCAGTAAAATCATTTCATAATAATTTGGTATATGAAGAGTGTATGGTTAGGAACAATGTGATTAAGAGAGTTGGTGTGAGTCAGTTGAAATGGTTTGGGCATGTGGAGAGAATGGCGAGTGAACGGCTTGTTAAGCGTATATATCTTGGTGTAGTTCAGGGTTTTCGATTTCGTGGCCGACCAGTGTGTAAGTGGATGGATGTGATTGGTAGGGTGCTTAAAGAGAGAGCGTTTCCAAGTGTGAAGAGAAGAAGAGCATGTATGAATGCGATTATGAGTGTGGCCGAGGCGAAAGAAGTCTGCTTAGATAGGAATGTGTGGCGAAGGATGATTGTTTCCTAACTATTATTGTGATCCGGATGCGGTATTTCACTACCGAAAATCGGTCACTTTAATATGTTTAAGAGTAAGGATTTGTTGTAAGATGTTGATGTTATTCTTATTGTTATCGGGTTTGTGCGAACCCACTACGTGGGACACGCGTGATTTTATGTATGTATGTATGTATGTATGTATCATTTCATAAAAAAACTATGCAAATTGAACTTGACACTAACATCTCCTTCTCCTTTAGCTCATTTCTGTTTTACGTGTCGTTCTCATTCAGTTCCTTTTCTGTCAAGTCTTCCATAATACAATCCTCCCATCTTATCTTTGGTCTTCCTGTGTTTCTTCAACCTTCTATTACTAAGCATTCATCCAATATATTCTTCATTTTTCCTCATGACATTTTCAAACCAATGTAATCATCTCGCTTGTATCTTTCTAGAAACTTGTAACACTAGAGTTATTTCCTTATCTATCTTTCCCTGTCTTCCCAACATCTACTTCAACATCTTCATCTCTGCCACATTCATTTACTTTTTATTTATCCTGAATATATTAGTAGTTTCCATGTTTAGCATAGCTGGCTGATTTATAAAACTTAAGTCTTTAAAATTCTTTAACTCTATATCTATTGAATATGAAGTATAAAATGTGATCAAATCGTAAAGAGAATAATATATTCTTTAAGTTATAATAACGTTAAATGTCAATAAATCAAAGTTAACTGTTAAATCTTCAAATGAGGCCACTTTCGGTTCACCAATTATAACCAAAATCTAATCAGTTGTTCTTCTGGAGGTAACTTGAGGAATACGAAAAAATTATAATTTTTGGAATCGTGGTATTGAAGTTATGCGGTCCGAAACTTTCGTCACACACACTCACACACACAGGCGCACATACACACACATACACATACGCACACACATACGCACACACACACATACACACACAAACTATTGACTTGGGTTGATATATCGAACTATTTTAAAAGCGATTTACCTACGTTTGATAGCTAGTCTTAAATACTATGTTTATTATCAAAACTTCTACTTTCTTAAATTATATTTTTTGTATGATTAATTATTTCATTTGTTGTAATTAAATTTTCTTTATTGTAATTAATATTTCCATTGTTGCAATCAAATTGTTGTTGAGATGTTTCGCATCTTTAATGCAGCAATACATAATAATTCATTTGGAGCGCTTAAAATTTAAGTTACGTTGGTGTAACAACTCGTAATATACATGGCAAGTAAAATTTAGGAAGAATACCTTTATTTTGTGACTTAGTGAATGGAACTGTTTCTAATATTTGAAAGTCTGATCTTTCGAGATTTTAATTTCGAAATCTGCTAAAACAAAGAAGGAGACGAAGAATTAGTCTCCAGGCTGGAAACTTTTAATTCCTGGTGATTAAGTAAGGGCGAAGACAGCTTCCACCCTTAGACCGCGGGTTTCTGTCAATTAAAGCCCTGGCACTTCGCTTTGAATGTATAATATTTTTAATTAAAATGATTAACGCATAAGGACCTACCTAGATTACACTCGATGAATTATGTAAGTCGTCTATGACTCATATTTTTATGGAGCTATGAATATTATTCTTTTTATGATTTGTCTTAATTATATTCATTCCAGACAAGAATTGGGGGATGAGATGCGTAATAAAGAAGATGATTCCTAAATCCTCAATTAATCTAATATGCGGTAGTTTTTACGAGAACTATTTTTGTTTTTCAGAATTCATTTAAAAGATAAATCACTGGATATATGATCCTTTTTGTATTTATATGCCAAAATTGACATTTGGAAATACAGTCGTTTGTATCAGAATTGTATCATCACGAATCGCTTACTATTAACTGGACGTATCTAAAATCTCAATGAGAATGCTGGCTAAAATATCTAACTGGACCGAGTCTCCTATTACTAGGATACTAACAAATAAATGCAACATTAGATACACAAAAAGAATTGCCTTTCTCGAGAATATTGAGGCAAAAGTAAAAACTATGTTCAAAACGTTGGCGATTCCCGGAATTTTTTTTCGGAAAATGTTGCGTTTTGAATGTTGAAAGTTATTTTACTTTTAAGAACTCTGATAAAAATGCAAATGCAGGCAGGGCCGTGTGGTGATATGGAGCAAAGGAGCAATCGCTCCAGACGCCTGTTATTAAGGCGCACACAGAATTGAAATGATAGATATATTCTGATTGATACGCTCTTGATAATCAGCCAGTTTAGCTGCTAGTGCCAGTTCATTCTATATTCTTCTGTATTCAACCAAATAAATGAAAAATTCACTCTTTTTAAATAAATATTGTTCTTACAGCCAGTGCCGCTCCATGGGTAAAACGCGCTTTTGTGCAAAATTATATTTCAGCGCCACCCATTATGTATAATTTGTATATTAACACACTCTTTAAATTTTAAAATATATTTTTGATTCTACGAAGATTTAAAATATTGATGAAATATCCTTTGTTAGATTCATTCTTGTAATCAAAATTGTTTGTTGTAATCAACAATTTTACAGTTATAACAATATTTTTCTAATAAATTCATTGTTAGATTCATTCTTGTAATCAATATTAATGAGCTATACTCAAAATATCCATTGTTGTAATCAACAGCTTCACAATTATTATTTGAATATAACAATACTACAAAAATATCCGTTTGGTAGGATCATTATTTTACTTAGTAGTTTGCAAAAAAAATACTATTATTTACCCTTATGGTCAGTTGCCTTTGTGAGGCCTGCCCACCAGCACGGGGCGTTCCTGCTTAGGGCGTCAAATTGAATATTATGTGCTCCAGGCGCCAAAATACCACCGCACAAAAACTAAGAAGAAATTCGGAAAGGTATTCTCGTATTGTAGGCAATTTCATGTTTACAGATCTCTCAAACATTTCTTGACCTTCAGTACTGGAAGGCTTATCCCTCTTATTACAAGATATCATGTTAGCAACAATTATATACATTTGGACGGAGTTTATTTCATCAAATTAAGTCAACTCTGTAATCTGTAGCAAGTGTCAGTGTCGTTGAAAACGTCATTTTTGTTGCCAGAAATATGCCCAATTGGGTATATTTGGGCAATGTTTAAGTGAATGGTTTATAAAAAATCTGATGTGGCCAGCACATAACCTCTCGCCGTATATTTTACCTGGCTGTATGCATAAAGCAAAGAATATTTTTATAAATACAAATAATATATTCATATAAATCTATGACGTATAAACTTCTTTATTATTCAATAATAGCATGTCTCAACATGAAGATATTTTACCATAAATTATGTTACAATAAATTACAAAGTAGAGTTTACCATATATAAATATTAGGCTGGTAACTGCAATTTTCAATTCGAACAACGTTGTTTACTTTCTCTTCATATTCTTCTAGTAAAAACATTAATTTTGGGCGGTCTAAAATGTATATATGTATTGTGCATCTATTCTTACATATCTTCTTTTACATTTTATTTTTTCATACATGTTATATCTAAATAACACTAATTCCCTTTAATAAAGTGACGGATAGATTGCACTCCGATTATTCTTATATCGATGTGTAATTTTGTCAATATTTACAACTTACTTGAGAAGAATTTGATAGCTTTTTCGCAATTCAAAGTTACTCTAGTCTATAGTACTGGTGTATATTGTCCCATAATGTTTGAAACAAATTTAAGTCCTTCAACCTAGACTTGTCATCTCCATAATAGTCACAGATCAAGAACTAAGGGATTCTCCAAGTACATTTTTCTTTCATTACTCATTATTTCTGACACTGACATTTATCTGTCAGTTACAAATAATTTAAATTATCAACTATTTTTCATGGCATTCTTTCGGCTGTCAAATTTATTACAACAGATTATTTTATATATTATACTTCTTTTATCTCTAAATCTATGGAATATATAATAAAATATTTAAATGTATCAGATAGAGAATTTATTTTTCTTTAATATTATCAAGAAAAATTTTCAAAAAATAATATTTAGAAGATTTTTTTTCAAGAATCTTCTACTTCCGGTTGTCCAATTGTTACCAAAACCTTTTCAGATCTTCCCATGAATGTCCGATTGGGAAATACGTTGTTAAACAAATTTTAAGTCTTATAGTTTTTGAGTAACCGTCCTTCCAACATCCCACACACACACATCCACACACACACACACACACACACACACACACACACACACACACAGACATCATCGTAAAAATGTTAAAATCGGATTGTAGGGACCTTAAAACGTGCTTATTCAATAAAATCTGGATATGCGATTTTTAGCATGAATCCAATACCTCTCTTAGCGAGAGGTAAAAAGGTTGACAAGTAAATATTGAGACCGTGTTTTAGAATCGCATTAAATATTTTATCATAAAAGTTGATTTTAGCCTTATACAAAAGTTGGTTGAAGGCGTACCAAAAAAATATTGGACCCTGTTCGGCGAACTGGAATTATTTAATAATAATGTTTATTTCTCATAATAAGGTTTAAAAATTTATTGCCATTGAAAATTAGTTTCAAATTTTAAGCATCAGCCCTTATATAATCAAATATTGTTGTTGCCGTAAGTCACAGACCCAATATTGTATTAAATTTTAAAAGGAATAGTATAGTCTGCAATAGTAGGGCGGCGCGGCGAGACATGAATTCTAGTGCCACTTCTGTTGGTTTAATCAAGCTTTTAATCAAACCGTTTCTTCATGTTTACGCCCATTTGTAATTTGTTTTACAGTGGAAGTTTACGAGATTTTGCAGTTACGGATTATAGAAGTGAAATTTAAGAGTGATGTGAAAAAATAGAGCTTAATGAAAGTGTTTTTTGTAGTTTTGTTGTAGGAAGAGAGCTTTGAGGTTAGTAATGTATTTTTCATTATATTATAACAGTGACACAGAGGTGGATTATAGTTAAGTATATACACTAAATTTCAAGTTACATATGTAACAAAAAAACTAAGTATAAATATTATTAAATATGCTTCGTTATATATTTATATTTCCAGGATATTTAAAGATATGTTTATAAATCAATATTTTTTTAAGATAAGGATGATATAATGAAGACGGGCCAGAACAACGTAGTAAGAAAAGGAGTAGAAACTGGAAGAATGAACAAAAAAGAAGAAGAGGAAGACTGAGGAAAACAGAAGGAATTCGGAAATAAAAGTAAAATACTGGAAGAAATGGAAAACATGGCAACGGACAAAAATGAGTAGAAAGAATGGATTAAATATTAACCTTGGAAAAATCTGCATAAAGTTTAATTTATTAATATTATTTGAGAGGTAGTAATATGTGGAGAAATGTTAATTTGGTTTGAAGTTTACATTAGTCTAATACCAAAAATAATATCATTGTTCTTCGAGTCGGTTTTAAAAACTAAAATAAATCTCATGAAAAAAAATGCTCGAAGACAACTCATTGGCGATTTTTATTTAAAACATAGATTACTTATATGAAAAATCGTTCACCGTCAATCAACGACAACAGAACTACGTATGATATTATTAAAAGAGTTGACAATAGATAATCACTATAAAGAGCCAAAACTAGTTGTAGAAAAGCTGGACTCTATTGGGAAAGACAGTCTTTAAGAAATTAGGCAAAATTCACATATATACGTAAACATGTATATTATAAGAAACACTTCCTGCGTGAATAGCATCTGAAGCTTTGGAATAAGATTTTTGTAATTATCAATGCCGAATTCTATTTCACTTCAGATGATAGTGATTGTGCAGGAAATAAAAGTTATTTTTATGAACAAGGCATTCATGGTCCGACAGAATATTAATTTAATCGACATATGATATTTCATATGAAGAATTAAAAGTATATTTCGCCAATTCAAAAAAGAGAATGTTTGACAATATTAGCTGAACAAAAATATGACTATTGGCGCCACAATTTATTTTCATTTAATTATTGAAAGCAGCATTGTAAGCAATCGGCATTTGTTCCACAGCTCGCTTGATTACTTACACACTTTGTCTATATCTATCGTTGAATATCAAAAATCTTGAAAGTTTTGAAACAACTTTGCATTGAAATAACGATTTGTTACCCCCCATATGTAGCCCTTATAATACGAGTAATATTATCATTTAAATTGCCTTAGGAAATTTGCAACTTAAGTTTTGGTTTCTATTATACTTGAATAATATTCACATAAGCTTCTGAAATTGGAGTCACTTGTGTAAATTCCCACGATGAAGAAAGTTTTAAACTTAGAGGGTCCCCTGTTCATTTAAGGGCATGGGTACGCACCCCTTAATCCGGACCTTGTATGGAAAAGCCCTAACTATTTTTACACTTGACAGAAAAATACATTAAAGGCTTTTCTTAATTTTGTTACTAAAACATTGGGTAGACAGATTACAATACTAGTAAAAGTACGACACATTCTAGCTACTGTATACAGAGCTGAAAAGACACCATCATAGTACACTTAAATTTAGATAAGGAGTCGCCAAATATGTCAATGTCAATAGTATATGATACACTGTAATATGCTACACAGAGTTGTCTTATTGGAGATTTCAATTCATAATTAGTCCTAGCTGTTTTACAATGAAATGGTACTTTATTTGTTGAAGTGACTCGTGGAATGTGAAATGGTATTAGCTCAAGACTACATGGGTCATCAATACAATTATTAATTAATTTGTATAAGTAAAGAGATAATTGGAAATTTCTTCTGCTACATAATGGCACCAAGTTCACTTCAGGCAATAAAACAGAATAATCATGGATAAATTTAGGATATTGTCCATGGTAAAATAGCAATATTTGATGAATTTATGCTGGACAGACTCAATCTTAGATATATATTTATGATATATTGGATTACAGACTTATAAGACAGTATTGTAGCTTAGAGCGGACAAATGCACAATACAAGCTTTTTAATGTAGTTGTTTTACAGACAATTTATAATTACAACTCCAAGATTTTTGTAGGGTGATCCCAAGATTCTTAAACTGAGTTACTTTCTCAAGCGAATTAGTTTCCATGTGATATGCAAAGTGTAAACGTATTTTTTAATAAAGTAACTCATTATTTTACATTTTCTGTAATTAAAGAACAATTTTGAGTTCTGGGTTAAACTGTTGTTGATGTCGTTTTAAAAGAGAATATAGTCATTAATAGAGTTGATGGTTTTATAAATTTTTAAGTATTTGAGAATGTTGAACACAGTCCACCACGTCGTTAATAAAGAGGTTGAATAATAGTGGGCTCATGTTTGATCCTTGTGGGACCCCAGAGGTAGCAGTGAACGGGTTTGATTTAAAGTTATTAAGATGCACGGTTATTTCGCGATCTCTGAGGTAGAAGTTGAGAAGAAGAAGGTCTTCTGTAAAATGAAAATATTTGCCGAGTTTTTCCAGAAGCACATTGTGATTTACACCGTCCTAAAGCCTTTTAAAAATCTGTGAAATACCATCTTTGGGCGAATAATAGCCGCCAAGATATAAATTTTCAAAGTTTTACTGTTATTAGGTACCCTGTTCCCCTGAATTATTTAACCAAATGATAATTTTTCTAATGTTTAGTAATCTAACAATAATTTTGCATATGATTCATTTTGTCCGTAACCTTTTCAGAATAACTTTGGGCCAATAATAGCCGCCAAGATATAAATTTTCAACGTTTTACTGTTATTAGGTACCCTGTTCCCCTGAATTATTTAACCAAATGATATTTTTTCTAATGTTTATTAATCTAACAATAATTTTGCATATGATTCATTTTGTCCGTAACCTTTTCAGAATAACTTTGGGCCAATAATAGCCGCCAAGATATAAATTTTCAACGTTTTACTGTTATTAGGTACCCTGTTCCCCTGAATTATTTAACCAAATGATATTTTTTCTAATGCTTATTAATCTAACAATAATTTTGCATATAATTCATTTTGTCCGTAACCTTTTCAGAATAACTTTGGGCCAATAATAGCCGCCAAGATATAAATTTTCAACGTTTTACTGTTATTAGGTACCCTGTTCCCCTGAATTATTGAACCAAATGATATTTTTTCTAATGCTTATTATTCTAACAATAATTTTGCATATGATTCATTTTGTCCGTAACCTTTTCAGAATAACTTTGGGCCAATAATAGCCGCCAAGATATAAATTTTCAAAGTTTTACTGTTATTAGGTACCCTGTTCCCCTGAATTATTTAACCAAATGATATTTTTTCTAATGTTTATTAATCTAACAATAATTTTGCATATGATTCATTTTGTCCGTAACCTTTTCAGAATAACCTTGGGCCAATAATAGCCGCCAAGATATAAATTTTCAACGTTTTACTGTTATTAGGTACCCTGTTCCCCTGAATTATTTAACCAAATGATATTTTTTCTAATGTTTATTAATCTAACAATAATTTTGCATATGATATAAATGAAAACAGCAGTTGTCGACTGCGAAGAGTATTAAGAAACTTCGGAACACATTATGTGAATGTCTACAGTTTACCTTCAATAGGAAACAGATTCAACCACCTAGGAAAGATATATAAAAGCGAATAACCCTTATAGCTATTGTTTTCATTAATGTAATATAACATCACGTATTATAACTACGCAAAGACAAATCAGTATTGAAACAATTGTTGAAAAGTATATGACAAATTAAAACATACTCGTTGCTGTAAATATATTCAAAACCTGTTAGTTGTTAGTGCCTTATAAACTGAAGGAATTAACTCGAAATAACACAAAGAGCTTATAGTGTATGTCGTGTGTTATTTCTCGAAAGCATCTTTAATACCTGAGAAATTCTCCTTAGAGTGTTGGAGACAATGAAGTCGTAGGTATGTGCCGAAACTGACTCATAATAATACGCTAATCTGAGCACACGTACACAAAATAATGCCGAGTAGAGACATTAAAGGCCTTATTTCACACCGCATTTACAATTGGAATCGTATACTACAAGAACACCAAGGACCGGCATTTTCATTTCATGTTAAACTGTCAGTTAAAACAAAAAATGTCGCACAGTTTGTTTCTCGTCAATCGTTTATGGATCACTTTAACATGTTAAGAGGAATATTTGTTGTATGGTGTACGGTTATAATAATAATGTTGTCAAAAGAGTTGAGTGAGCTGAGCACTTATTATTGTGTTCGGGTTGGTGCTAAACTCAGTAATCCACTAAGTGGGACAGGCGTGATTTTTATGTTATGTTATCGTTTATGAATTATTCTAGACTGTTATATGAAATATTTTTCTCTAAAGCAAGTAATATCTACTACATAATAAACAAGGCGATCCTAGGGTAAGGTGATTTAGATATGGAAATAAAAGTAAAAGTATACAATACAGTAGAAACATAAAGGAGAGTTAATAGCGATAGAAATGAAATACATAAGGAAGATTGCAGTCAAAACAAAATAGGATAGAGTCAGAAACGAAGATATAAGACAAATGGTAAGCCTAAAAACTTAGTTAAAAATCTGTTGTGGCCAGCACAATACCTCTCGCCATTTTCATTTTATGTTGCATAGGGCGCGAGCAGATATGTGACTTTGTTGGCCTTGGCAAGCAAATATGGGGGACCGTGTCAAAATGAGAGCTAGTAATATACATAGGTGTTAAGTATCATAAGTTTTCATTTGAAACATTTGTTTTTCCAAATCCATGTGGATTATTTTCCTCGACAAGTACTACTAGCCGTCATTCTGACACGGATCCTCATATCTGCGTGCCAAGACCAACAAAGTCACATGACTGTTCGCGCCCTATAAGTAACGAATTTAACATTTCTTGTATACACAAATAATTGAAATTGTTTCTCTTCTTTCGTTCTATGAGAAATTTTATCCTACTATTCTAATACGTTCAAAATTCTTCAAATTCATTGACGGTATTAGCGGTATTTCTTAAGGATATATGTAATATTAACATACCTGTAATTTAAATACAAATTTAATTAATAATACAATAATATATATATATTAAATGTACTCATACCTCTCAGAAAAAACTGACACTGACATTTTGCATTTATTTGTCAATTACAAAAATTTAAATATCGCAACTGTTTTTCGGGCAACGAGATTTATTACAACAGATTATTATATATTATTATATACTATATCTCCAATCCTATGCGGGATATAATAAAAAAATTAAATGTGTCAGCTTGAGAATTTAATTATCTTTAATATTTGTAGTAACAAATTTTCAAAAATTAATATTTAGCAATTTTTTTTTTTAGAAACTACCACTTTCGGTTGTTCAATTGTTACCAGAACCTATTCAACTCTTCCCATTACTGTCAGATTGAGGAATCCGTAGTCAAACAGGTCTTTAGTCTTATAGAATTTGAGAAATCGTGTCTCCAACAACCTCACACACACACACACACACACACACACATCCACACACACACACACCCACATACACAGACATCATTGTAAAAATGTTAAAATCGGATTCTATGGACCTTAAATCGTGCATATTCAATAAAATCTGGATATGCGATTTTTAGCATGAATCCAATACCTCTCTTAGCGAGAGGTAAAAAAGATACAACAGAAACAACTTGGCTGGTACGGGCACATAATGTGAATGGACCAAAACAGCCTATTACGACAAATCGTGAAACAAGAGATACAAATAGAAAAAGGAAACGAGGAAGACTAAGGAAAACGTGGGAAGCTAGAACAAAGTAGCTGGGGATTAAGAGAGTTAGAAGCCTTGAAGATATGAAAAATATGACAAAGGATAGAAGAAAATGGAAGGATTTTGTACAAACTTAAAACAAATTTCAAAATCCGACACCCATTATGGGTTTAAGGAAAAGAAGAAACTCTAAAATAATTTGTAAACGATTGAAAGAGAAAAAAAATGTTAGTCAAATGCTCTCTAATCACACTATGGCCGTATTATAGTCAAAAATGCAAGTCTTAAATCTGTAAATAGTGAACAACATCGCAACGAAACCTGCAACTCGTACGAAAAATTAGACAAAAATAAAAAATTGTGGATAAATTTCTCTGTAATGTGGATTAGGTGTTAACAATTACTAAAAAGTTCAGTCAAACAGCTCCAACGTTTCGGTGCACCGTTGCACCTTCTTCAGGGTAGTAAGAACAAATTGTTACAATTCATATACACAAAATACATTCGTACAAAACATTCATTTAATTTATTAAACGTACCAAAAAATTCAAAGAGCAAATGGATGTGTGTATGCGGCATATGACCCATATTTTATAAATATTGCTCATTTGTAGCAATAGCCACGGAATTCAAACAAATTTCCAAAAAAATGCGTATCGTTTGAATTGTCAGAAATTCGGTTTTGAAATAAAATATATATGACTACAATTAATAGCTAACATTTGTCAGTGTCAAAAATCAAGAATAGTTTATATATTAAGTTAAAGACAATTTGTTTACATAAAAAATACTAGGTAATAATAATATTAAAAAGTAATTGTTAACTATTCATGTAAATAATAAAAATACAAACAATATTCAAGTCTTGTTTAGAGTTAGTATTTCACTGTGACCTTGAACTGGTGCGCAACTTCGCGCAACTTACAGAATCCATCCCCCTTCCATCCAGCGCCATATTGCTGCTTTACTCCCATCTATTGTAAATGTTTGAAACTCAAACATTTTACTACTCCTCGTCAGATAGCTACAAGAACTCGATCTAACCAGTTTCTGTTTCAACAGATCTCTATTGTATTACATGTCAGACGAAGATTTGACATAAATATAACCTAAAAAGTAAAGTAAAAATATTGAAAATGGACAGAAGAAGAGGGAATAGAGAAAGACATAATAGAAATTTAAGGAACGTGCATATACAGGGAAGAAAAAGATTTACAGATGAAGCCGGACCGTCTGAGGGTAGAGACAGACCAAAGCGGCACCCCCCTCATTTAAGAGGAAAGGAAATTGGATTGTATTATGCTAGACGAGGCCGAGAACGAAGAATAGAAACTGAAAAAAGACCAGTATAAAACTTATATTTCATCACTGTAATATATTACATACTTATATTTTAGATTGCCACTGTATATTTATCTGAAAATCGGCGAACTGAAATAACAAAATTGCTAGCACAAATAAAAACTAATAATCCGACAAATTCTAACCAAAATAATGACTATAGCTACATCCAAGATTCCGCATTTAAAAATGAATTTTTGAATATCATATCCACAACATTTGAGGATAAACTAAACGATGTAACAAAAAGAAAATCTTTACAACGAGATCCAAATCTCGATGAAAAATACCATCAAGATTTTTGTCTCAAAGAAAAAAGTATAGAATACAAACAGTTTCTCCCTATAAGAAAAAAATTGCCGAGTTATGATAAGCGAGATGAAATAATTGATTTAATTAAAAACAATCAAATCATTGTTATAAGTGGAGAAACCGGATGTGGAAAGACTACTCAAGTAGCTCAATTTATTCTAGATGATTATTTACTAGCGAAAAATGGATCTATTTGTAGAATAGTATGTACACAACCTAGACGAATTAGTGCTATTTCTATTGCTGAGAGAGTTGCACAAGAAAGAGGTGAAAAATGTGGTGCAGAAACTGTTGGATATCACATTAGGCTGGAAAAGTAAGAAGAGGTGTATTTGGTAATAGTGTATTATGTATCAAGTTAGAAAAAAGAACATTTATATTTAATTTTACTTTCTGTTGCGTCTTAAAATAATAATAAAAAAATCTGTGGTGGCAAGCACAATATCTCTCACCACTTCCGTTTTTGGTTACTGTCAGAATGACAGTAATTATGTACATGTACGACAAATGTCATAATTTTTCTTTAAATTTTCAAGATTTTCTAAATTCACGTAGTTAATTTGTCACCAGGAATGTGGAATTTACTTGTCGAGGAAAATCACTAAATTTAGAATGAAAAATGATGATATTTGACATCTACGTACATAATTACTAGCTATCATTCTAACACGGGCCCCCATATCTGCTTGACAAGGCCAATAAAGTCGCATGACTGCTCGCGCCCTATTGTATTTAACATTTCTTGTATACCTACACTCTGCACCAAAAATTCTACTTATATTTATTGTGTATATTCAGATTTTTTATTTCAAATTCATACTATGAAGAAATTTTCTCCTACTCTTCTAATTTTTTGAAATGTTTCTAATTCATTGTCGGGATTGACAGTATTTTTGAAGGATATATGTAATATACCTATAATTTTAAATATTTAACTATTAAAACAATAAGAAATAATATAACATTTGTACTTCCCAGACAAAATCTTCAGTAATGTCTCTGGATTTTTTACACTTACATTTATGTCAGTTACAAAACAATAATTTTTCATTTGGTACATTATTTGGGCTGTAAGATTTATTACAACAGATTATTACATACCTTATATTTCTTTATTTCCAAATCTATAAAAGATATAATAAAATATTTATATGTATCAGATAGAGAATTTACTCTTCTTTAATACTAGCAGAAACGAAGATTTTCAATAAATAATATTTAGAAGAATTATTTTAAGAATTTGCTACTTTCGGTTCTCCAATTATTACCAAAACCTTTTCAACTCTTCTTAGTAATTTCCGATTGAGAAATACATAGTTAAACAGTTATTCAGTATCATAGTTTTTGAGAAATCGTCCTTCCAACATCTCCACACACACAAACACACGCAAACATTATTGTATAAATATTAAAATCGGATTGTAGGGACCTTAAAACGTGCTTAATAATTAAAATCTGGATATGTGATTTTAGTATGAATCTAATACCTCTCTTAGCGAGTGGTAAAAAAAGAGTTCATGGTAAAGAATATGTTTACTTAAACAAATCCTTCATGTGGGTCATTACTTGCTCGAAAGGTATTATCGTCAGCAATTTTTAAATTTGCTCTGTAATGAATCCGAGTGATCACGCGATAGCATGATTTAGAAGGGAAAAGGGGATGGTTGTTTAGTGATCACAAAATGAGAAAGTGCGGATAACGAATATGAAACGAAAAAACATACTTCTTAATCATGGTCACTGTTATCATTTAGATTGCGAACCACAACAATGAAAATTCCAAATTCATCTTTTTCTTAACTTTATACATGATATATTATTTCAATGTTAACAATCCTTTGAATAATTTGTAAATTATATTTTAGAGAGCTTCCGCGTTCAACAGGATCTATAACATTTTGTACCACTGGAGTATTATTAAAACAAATGGAATCTGATCCATACTTAAGCGACATATCTCATTTAATCCTCGACGAAATCCACGAAAGGGACGTTGTTTCAGATTTCGTAATCACAATAGTAAAACGCGTTATGGAAATACGCCCTACCTTAAAACTAATTCTTATGAGCGCGACGTTAAACGCAAAAGAATTCTGCAAGTATTTTAATAACTGTCAATGTATTGAAATACCAGGTTTTACACATCCCGTCGAAAGTATATACATGGAGGATATTTTGTGTAAATTTGATTTTAATTTTGAAGTAGAGTTGAAGCATCCGTGGAGAAAACATTGTAAGAGTAAACGGGAAGAAGAACAAAATTTTAGAGATTATATTGAACCATACATAAGAGATTTGTATAAAAGGAACAAAATATCAAGACGTGCCATGGACTCACTTATGAATCCAAAATCAGAAGAACTAAATATACATTTTATTTTTGAGTTATTAAAATATATTTGCTACAACGAACCAATTGGTTCCATACTTGTTTTTCTTCCTGGTTTAAGCGATATTTCTAAGCTAAACACTTTAATGTTAAAGTCAAACAAATTTCACGAAAACAAATATTTAATAATACCTCTACATTCTAAACTTCCTTCAATTCAACAAAGAAAAGTTTTCGACCGACCACCAACCGGAGTCAGAAAAATAGTCATAGCTACAAATATAGCTGAAACAAGTATCACTATAGATGATATAATATACGTTATAGACTGCGGCAGAATAAAAATGACAAACTACGATGTAGAAAACGACATTGAAAGCTTAAAAACTGAATGGGTAAGTTGGGCAAATGCCCAGCAACGCAAAGGACGCGCAGGTAGAGTCCAACCAGGTATCTGTTACCATTTATTTACCAGAGCCAGACAAAATTGCCTTCAGACTTACCAAATACCTGAAGTACAACGCACCAGACTTGAAAATATAATTCTAACCATAAAAATCCTACAACTGGGTGATTCAGCAGAATTTTTAAGCAAATTAATGGATCCCCCAAATGTTTTAGCTGTAGAAAACGCAGTCAAATTATTGAAACATATGAATGCGTTAGACGCAGAAGAAAAATTAACACCATTGGGATACCATCTGGCAAAATTACCAGTTAATCCTCGTATGGGCAAAATGATTCTTTTAGGCGCAATCTTTAGCTGTTTAGACCCTATAACATCAATAGCAGCATCGTTAGATTTTAAAGACGCCTTTTATGCTCCTATTGATAAACAAAAACAAGCAGACGAGAAAAAAAGAGAATTGTTAAACGGCTGGAAAAGTGACCATTTAGTTCTGGCCGAAGCGCTGACTCAATATGAAGACGCTAAAAAGAACGGCACCGAAAGACAATTTTGTTGGGAGTACTTTTTAAGTTCTCCAACTTTAGAGTTATTAGAAAATATGAAACAACAATTTGCGGATTATTTGTACGATATGAAATTTTTGGCGAACAATGATGTCAAAAGCTGGGAATGGAATCAGAATTCGAATAATTTGAGCTTAATTAAAGCTATTGTATGTGCCAGTCTTTACCCGAATGTCGCTTTAGTTAGGTAAAAAATATCGCAAAATAATTTGAGGCAAGGCCCAATTTATTTATTTTAAGGGGTACTTAAATACAAACCATTTTAACTCATTTTTTAAACCTACATTGAAATATGAACACAATTAGTATATAACTAGCGAAAACTCGGCTACGCCTAGCTTCCCCTAGGTGGATAGTGTTTTATGATTGTTTACATGCATACCTAAATTATAATACGAGGGTCATTCAATAAGTAAAGGACAAATTCTATAATTTTAAAACTATTCAATGAATGTGTACAATCTTTTCAGGGGTGTTAGTTGGCAACCTTGGGATATGCTCTGATCAGCTGTTTCATCATTTTATGTCAACATAACCTCAAAATTTTCAGTTCACCATGGCAAGTCCACTAGAAGATTGCACCTTAGAAGAGCAGCGCTCAGTCATTAGATTTTTAGTCGCAGAAGATGTAAAACCAAGTGAAATTTTTCTAGAATGTTAATACAGTACGGTAAAAGTTGTATGAACCGTGCGAATTTTTACAAGTGGGTTGACCGGTTTAAAAGTGGCCGAACAAGTTCCCAAAAAATTCAAGGTTCAACCTTCCGCCGGTAAAGTGATGCTGACCATCTTTTGGGACTCACAGGGTCCAGTCTATTGCGATTTCCTCGAAGATCAGCGAACTATCAATAGCCAATACTACTCTGAGATGCTAGAACACAAAATTAGACCAGCTATCAGGAGCAAACGCCGTGGACTCTTGTCAAAAGGAGTCATTCTTCAGCACGATAACGCCCGCCCTCATACAGCCCAGCTGACCCGTGATAAGTTTCAAGAATTGGGTTGGGAGGTCTTACCTCATCCTGCCTACAGTCCCGACCTCGCCCAATCTGATTTTTACCTGTTTGGACCACTCAAAGACGCCCTACGTGGAAAAAGATTTACTAACAATGAGGAAGTTAAGGAAGCGGTGCAAAAGTGGCTTCGGGGTAAATCGAAAGAATTCTTCGCCAAGGGAATTAGGAAGCTGCAAGAAAGATGGGACAAGTGCATAACTGTGGGGGGTGATTATGTTGAAAAATAGCCTTAATTTTGAAAGATTGAAATAAACCGTTTTTGAGCTATAGCCATTTGTCTCTTTACTTATTGAATGACCCTCGTAGTTACACGTTTTTAAAAAGTGCTACCGCCGCTGTCTTCAGCATTTTATATTTGTTTACACGCATTCCCACATTGGAAACGTGTATAAGCTATACACAGTGCTAACGCCGCACGCCCTCCTATGATATCCACATGAATTAACATTTTTAAAATCAATACATTTACAATCAATGTTTAAAACAGCCAAGAGTAAAAGTTACCCGGGTCACTTTAACTCTTATTTTATTTTAAAAAATGATCTGCCATTATTTCCTTTTGAAATATGTAATTCACACAACTCGTTCATACGTACAATTAATCGTTCGCGATTCATGATACAATTCTGATACGAAAAACTGTCAACCGTACAAGAATATCTTTTGAATTTCTTTATAGTTTTTGCTTGAACTTCATCAGGAGTAGTCTCAATGTAAAACCCTAAATTTGCATTTTATCAGAGTTCTTAAAAGTAAACTTTTTGTCATTCAAAATGAAACAAATTCCGGTAACTTCGAGGCAGGGAAACGGAATAGTTACCATCAATTCTAAGGATGTGTAACCCTGCTCCAGATTATTTTGCCTCAGTTCTGGCCACGCGATCAATGCAGGTTTTTTTCTGCGGGGTAATACGAAAGTCGAGGAACCTCAAAATTCTTCAGGAGGCAATCCGTCGTTTACCCCAACAAATGCCCGAAAGAGTTATGCGATACTTATTAAAAACTTGCATCCTACAGAAAAATGTGCCAAATTAGGAAATTAAGTCGAGAATGTATCTACAACCTGGTGTAAATTTCATTAAAATCGCTCTACCCGTTTCGGTTTTCGTGTCTAAATTTCATACGATGCTCATGATTAATTCAACTATAGAAAGATCCTCTAAGCCTTTTAGTATGATAGATATTAAAATAGTAAAATGTTGTTTTAAGTCGTAAATGCGTGATTTAAAAAATGTTATAATCGTTTGACGTTATATTTGGGAAAAAATTAGCCCGATTTGATATATAATATGCCATATTAGCTAAATATGTTGAAGAATTTAATATTCATAAAACCAATATGACCGCGCGCCTGGGTAATCTGAGGACTCGAGTTCGATCCCAACCGGCAACAAATATATTATTTATATGATAACAGTCTTTTACGTAGAATGTCTCCCGATTGGAACATAAAAATAGTTGAAATCTGAAATCCTTTTTTGGCAGCATTTACATTATTTAAAAAATCGATTAAAGTGAACATTAAATGTTGTGTTATGTTAATTTTGATAAATATTAAAACTTTTCTGTATCAATTGTATTTGCGGGGTAAGGCGAAAGAGGAACCTACAAACGCTAAAGGAGGAAATCCGTTGTTTACCCCAACAAATGCCCGAAAGAGTTGCAACAGTGACAATGAGATAAACTTCTCATGTTGTTAGTTCAGGATGTGATTTTTTTTTTATTGAATATTACTTTTTAATTCACCTTTTAAATGAGGGAGGTTGTTCTGTTCTGTATATAAATATTTGGTTGAACTTTTTAACAAACCCTTTAAATTTTAAATATATGAGGCCACTTCTCAAATTATTTTACAACAACATGAAAAATACTTATTTCCAAATAATTATTTTCGTTGCAGGAAAGTAACCCGCAGTAGAAAAATAATAAAAACCACAGAAAACGAAAATGTCCAAATACATCCAAGTTCCATAAATTGTCACGAGGCCATTTTCGAATCTCCAATATTAGTCTACCATTTAAAATTAAAATCAACTGCAATTTTTCTACATGACACTACAATGGTCTTTCCTTTACCTTTAATATTTTTCGGGGATGAAATAAAAATTACTGAAGTAGAAAACAATACGATAATCGCTTTGTCAAATGTTTTAAGATTCAAATGCAAGGAAGAAACAGCTGTTTTAATCAAACAATTGAGAAAACAGTTGGATGATTTGTTACAGTACAAAATTTCGCATCCTGGTATTGTGAACTGGATGGATGACAATGACGAAGTTTCCGTTTTAAGGTAGTTATGAAATAAGATAATAATTTGAAATTAAAATATTGAAAGACAAGTATTATACTGATCCTAAAATAAACCCTTTGTATAAAGGTTGACGTCATAATCCATAAACGCTAACTTATGGCATGGACCATACACAAATACATATTATTAATATATTTTTTATAGGGCTATAATGGAATTAATAACTTCCGAAGATTTAGGAGAATTCGAATTTGAAGATAGCGATTAATGTATCTACTTTATTTTCAATAAAGAATATTATTTTCTTTTGTATTTATTTGTAATATGATGTTTAGTATTTTGTACCCAATGTATGAATTTTACCATAAGCAAAATAAATTAAGGTATGATGTACCTACCTTAACTCTTGTACTATAAATACTAGTCTCGTATTTAATATAATTTGAAGTTAGGTACTTATGATGTTACAAAAAAAAATTATAGTAAAGTGTATTATTACGAATATTATCACGATAATTTTTTTTTTAATAAGTACGGGTATTAGTCGTCATCATTGAAATTTGTTGGAAGAGTATATGAATATAGTACCAGGTACATAATAGTACTTCCCCCATATAACAACCAAGAATTAGTTGCAATTTCGTACAGATAGCTACTGGTTTCTTTACTGGTCGTGGTGAAATAGTGAGTTCCATAAATTATGAATGCTAAAAAATTTATGAAAGATAAAAACGTGCAACCACCAAAAAGTAAAAAAGGTAAAAAGAAAAATAAAGATGATTGTAGTTTGAAATTTAAACACGATCCAAATGATGAAGTAAGTATACCAATTTTGTTATAGTATAGTTCATAAAATAATATAAACAGTCACCAATAAATATATATATTGTAGAATATTGTTTTAAATAGATTTAGATTTTTCAAAACTTGGCCTTTTTCTTGTCAGAAATATATGAAGGTGCCCTTCGTGTATTTGACAGTACAAATATTTAAAAATATGTGTTTTACTGTGCGTTGTACATTGTATAGATGGTGCTGCAATCTTATAAAATACCACTTGATTTATTTAAAATTTTATATTTTTAGCCTACAATATCTTTAAATATTCGTGGCAAAAAACATATAGAAAATATATTAAATAAAATTTCTTCAAAAGTTGAGGAAATAGACGAAAACATAAAAATTAATAATAACAAAATAGAAAGTATACAAAAGAAAAAATGTACTTTGCAAAGAAATAAATCTGTAGACAAAACTTTAAAAGAAGAATATGAAAAAAATATCAAAAAGTGCAATTCATCTCTTCCAATTTTTAAGAAACGAGAGGAAATTCTCGATTTAATTGATGAAAATCAAGTGATTGTCATATACAGTGAGCAAAATTGCGGCAAAACTACACAAGTTCCCCAGTTTATATTGAATAATATGATGAAAAATGGGGATGGATCTTTGTGTAAAATAATTTCAACTCAGCCTTATAAGAATAAAGTCACTGAAGCTTACAAAAAAGTGTCTAAAGAAAGGAAGAGTAAAGATATAGGCTACCAAATAAGATTTGAAAAGTAATTGCATAAAATTCATTGAACGATTTAAAATATTGAAACGAGTATTTAGTTTTTAAAAAATCTGTTGTGGCCAACGCATGACCACTCGACATTTCTATTTTATGTTAAATAAATATATCATCACGGCATATTACCCATTGCTGGGTGTGTCAATCTGCTTTGTACACAGATATCGTTAAATGATTAAATATTTGTACCGTGTGGACGCTTAACAAGCATCACCTCATGGGTACTAATTGCTGTCGTGGAAAGTGCACCACATGGGTCAATTTTATGCATTCGAAGTATTTTTGGGTCATAACGAATTTAACATTTCTTGTACACACAAATAATTCAAATTGTGTCTATTCTTTCGTTATATGAAGAATTTTCTCCTATTCTTCTAATATATTCAAAATTCTTTATATTCACTGACGGTATTAGCGGTATTTCTTAAGGATATATGTAATATTAGTATACCTATAATTTTAAATATTTAATTAATAATACAATAAGAAATTTTAAACGTACTTCCCAGAAAAAGCTTTCTGTAGTGTTAATAAAACTGTTGATTCTTGACACTGACATTTTGCATTTGTCTGTCAATTATAAACATTTAAATATCTCAACCGGTTCCCATGGAATTGTTTGGGCAGCGGTTACTATATATCTCTATATCTATAGTAGCTGTAATACAAATTTTAAATGTAGATTGAAAATTGTATTAAATAAATTTTCAAAAATAATATTTAGAAGATTTTTTTAAGTAACTACCACTTCCGGTCGTCATATTATTACCAAAAACGATTCAATTCGTCCCATTAATGTTAGATTGAGGAATCCGTAGTTAAACAGGTCTTTACTTGTATAGAATTTGAGATATCGTACCTACAACATCCTAACACACACACATACACACGCATACGCACACACACACACACATCCACAGACACAAAAATCATCGTAAAAATATTAAAAACAGATTGTAGGGACCTTAAAACATGTTTATTCAATAAAATTCGGATATGCGATTTTTAACATTAATCCATTACTTGTCTTAGCGAAATGTAAAAAGGTATTGAAGATATTTTTTAATAATCCTGTCAGCATACACATCTTGCAAAGAAATTCTGTCATTCTCTCCACATTACCAAACCATATCAACTGACTCACTCCTACTCTCTTAACCATACATTCTTCATACACCAAATTATTCCTCACGCGATCGTACCTTAGATCCCCCGCATACAACACGTCAATGTCTCATTTCCATAAAGAATAATTTTGTTTATAAATAAATGAAATACTCGTTTCATGCCAATTTTAAATCGTTTAACAATTGAAGTTCATAGATTTAACAATACACATTATTTTCAGATACAAAGCGAATGGTTCACCCCTATTTTTTTGTACTTCTGGAATATTTTTGAATCTTCTTTCAAATAGTTCTATATTAAACACCACGAGTCATTTAATCATTGATGAAATACAAGAACGAGATGTACCTACAGATATTTTATTAGGAATTATAAAAGATATTATTAAGGAAAGACATGATTTCAAATTAATTTTAATGTGTTCAACAGGATATTCAAAAAAGATCGTTAAATATTTTGATGGTTGCCCAAAAATATGTGTCACCCCCGATATCTGTTCTATAGATGAGCATTATTTAGAAGATATACTAATGCTTACTGATTTTAAAAATCTTTCTGCATTTGGCAAATTAGAGAGAAAAGAGAATATGCATAAAAAGTATCCACAGGCCTTAACAAATTTTGTAAAAACTTATGAACAACACAAAAATACAAATTGTGAATTAATTATTTGTTTAATAAATCACATATACTTCAAAACTAGAGATGGAAATATATTAGTATTACTTCCTAACATATCCGAAGTAAAATATGTTCAATCAAAAATTGAAAACCATTCTACATTATCAAAAACACAAGTAATAACATTTCTCCGGGAAGAAAACTGCAAAATTAATAACAAAAGAAAAATATTTGTAACATCAAATGAAAAATTCATACCCATCCATGAAAGCAATATAATGTACGTAATAAATTCTGGAAGAATTCAAAATTACAAATATGATACATTTTCCAACGTAGAAACATATATAAAAACTTGGATCAGCAAAAAAACTTTACGGGAGAGACAAAGACTAGCAGGACGATACAAACAAGGCGTATGTTTTCATTTGTTTTCACAATCGTCACAAGAAAATTTCCACAAATATCCAGAACCAAAAATTAACATTGATAGTACAGACGAAATAATATTGAAAATAAAAGATTTTGGGGTTCCCAGTGCAGAAGAATTTCTTCAAACTTGCTTGACTTCTCCAGACATTTACGCAATTAGGAAAACAATTGATATATTTAAACAAAACAATATCTTAACAAAAGATGAATTGTTAACACCAATTGGAATATTTATATCCAAGTTACCTGTGAACTATTCCGTTGGAAAAATGGTTATATTGGGATTGCTGTTCAGCTGTTTAAGACCGGTGTTAATCATCGCAGCCTACTTCAATTTTAGGAATATTTTTGCAGGAAAAGATTCAGATGTTTTAGAAACAAAACAAAGTATTGGAGGGACAAGCGATATTTTGTTGTTTATTGATCTTTGGAATGAATTTAGAAGATCTAAAGAAACAAAAGAAGATTTTTGTAATTTATATAACATAAACATACATGTAATGAATGATGCTGAAAATATAATTCAACAAATTTCTGTAAGGCTTTATAATATGGGACTCTTAGAATGTAAAGATTATTCAGATTTAAAGTATAATCTTAACTCCGATAATTTGAATTTGGTGAAGAGTCTATTATGTATTTCGCTATATCCTAACATTGCAGTGATACGGTAAGATGAAATAAAAAATCTATTGTGGCCAGCACAATACCTCTCGCATTTTTATTTTATGTTGCATAGAGCGCGAGCAATCATGTGACTTTGTTGGCCTTGGCAAGCAGATATGGGGGCCCGTGTCAGAATGACAGCTAGTAACAATGTACATAGGTGTCAAGTATCAATTTTTCATTTAAAATATAATTTTCTGTCCATCAAAATATTTGAAAATTTGAATGAAAAATAATGACAACAAAGTCACATGACTGCTCGCGCCCTATAAGTAACAAATTTAACATTTCTTGTACACACAAATAATTGAAATTGTATCTCTTCTTTCGTTCTATGAGGAATTTTGTCGTATTCTTCTATGTTCAAAATTCTTCAAATTCATTGACGGTATTAGCAATATTTCTTAAGGGTAATATTAATATACCTATAATTTTAAATATATATTTAATTAGTAACACAATAAGATATGTTAAATGTACTCATACCTCCCAGAAAAAATATTCCAGTAATGTCAGTAAAACCTCTGATTTTTTAAAAAATATGCAACGAGATTTATTATTATTCTGTATTATTATATACTATATCTCTAAACCTATAGGAGATATAATAAAAAAATTAAATGTAACAGATTAAGATTTGAATTATCTTTATTATTTGTAGGTATATAAATTTTCAAAAATAATATTTACAAATTTTTTTTTAGTAACTACCACTTGTTTGTTGTTTAATTGTTACCAGAACCTATTCATCTCTTCCCATTACTGTTAGATTGAGGATTGTTACATAGGTCTTTAGTCTTATAGAATTTGAGAAATCATCTCTACAACATCCTAACACACAAATTTGTTATTATTTTTAGAAAACACACATACAAGGAATTAAAAGATGCTCAAATAGAAACAATTTTTAATCAAAAAGTCCATATTCAAATGTCTTCTATAAATTACAACAAAATATCATCGTCTCCTTTATTATTATACCGATATATTTCTCAACAAAAGCATATAATGATACAAGAAACCTCGGTTGTAACGCCATTACAAGTTTTGGTTTTTGCAAACGATGTAAAAATTACTGAAAATGGCAATGAAAGTGTTATAACTATCGCTGGACTTCTAAAAATTCATTGTAACGACAAAACAGCTAATGTTATTCAAATGGTGAGAGAGAGATTTCAACAATGGTTGGACTATAGAATGTGTTATCCCAAAATCATTAACTGGGAAAAGAATAACTGGGATACCTTAACTATGGAGTAAGAAAAATAAAAATGTAAATTAATTCTTGTAATATTTGCAATTATTTTTGTTTCAGCTCCGTACTACAACTACTGTCTAGGGAAATTTAATATTTTTTTCGTTGTATTTATTATTATTTATTGTAAAATGTATGGATTTATCGGGTAGATAATACTGGGTTTGTAATTTAATAAAATTGTCAATAAAACGTCATTAATGGACATAGAATTTATTAATACTTATATTTGCAGCATATACGATAGAACCTTCAAAATATCAAATGGATTATACTATACTGTCCAATGAAGAGCCAGTTTAACTATGTGGCAAATGTGCCACGAGCGTCGCGCTTCTAACATGTTATAAATTTTTTGGGTAGGTTTATGTTTGTTTAACCCTGGCGTACCAGGATTCAAAACTATGGGTTAGTCGACTCGACCAGAGTGTCAACTCTGTATACTAGCTATCAGAATTACCTATTCCTAAAGTTACTGTGAAATACGTCACAGAGGTTCCCCTGTTTCAAAGTATCTAACAGACTAAAAGAATCTTATTATCCCAGATTCTTTGGCAAATTCCTGATTCTATCAGAATTAATAAATTGTGGGTAATTTCTTAACTGTGATGTGGATTAGGTGTTAACAATTACTCGAAATCTCAGTCAAATAGCATTTATTCTTACTATACCAAAGTTTCGGTGGACCCTTGCACCTTCTTCAGGGTCTACAGCAATTATACAACAAATAGTAATACATACGAAATAACATGGACATTATCACACTTACAGTAAGATTTTACAGATTTTTGCAACTCAAGTACACAAAATACATTCGTACAAAACATTCAATTATTTTATTAAAATATCGGACAAAACGACAACCGAATAATATGGAAAATAGCCGGAAATATCCTGTGAGAGGATTCTGGTGACATCATTGATACAGACTCCTATTGGTCGTTCGTACACCAATAATAATGTAACATTGTAAGGAATTTAATGTAACTCAGTTTGGCCTGAAATTTGCCTTTTCCTTTTTAAACTTTTCCAATACACCAAAATATACGCTGTTAAATCTTTAAATACCAGTTCTTGCGTTGATGTTATTGCAATAATCCCTGGATATGTAACATTTCAAGAAACATACGTTTGGAGTAATTCTTCCTCCAAGATCTTGAAATTATCCAGATCAAATGTGTGATTTAGTGTATTGGAATTTTTAGCCAGAGTGTATTTGTTCACCGTGTCCGTCACTATTTAATAGTGTTAAATTTTCTTGGCAATTTTATACGTACCGCTTTTTGGAAATCATAAAGCTGATGAGTCTCAGAATGACTGACAACTTTTTTTAAATGCAAGGTGATTGCATATGAATTTAATAAAGCTGAGGATCCAATCTTCATTTGACACACTATAAGTAGCCCTATTGTCCTGAGGGAATCTTGAAATTATCCAGATCAAAAGTCTGTTTTAATATATTGGAACTAGCAGAAGCTCGGCGGAACGCTTCCCCTAGGGCTCCGCCGATAGTGTTTTATGATAATCAAATACAAAATTTTCTAATGATTCTTCAGTCTGTTTCATGCTTCAAACCAAATATATACGTAGAATGCTTTGAATTCATTTCACGTGCATGCGTACAATAATTATTTTGTTTGAATTCTGACATTTAAGATCTAATTATTAATCTTTCCTAACTCCACTTGTGATTTATAGATATATATGTTCAGATTGACAATGTCAAATGTGTCATTTTCTTAACGTTTTTCTTCTTAAATTTTTCCATGTAGACTTCGATCAATTGTTTTATTTTCCCAATTTTCCACATTTAATAATTTTTACGCAAAAACTATGCATCCTACAGAAAAACACATAAGTCGAGGGCACTAGAGACAAGAATTTTCTACCACTTGGTACAACTTTTACGAGAATCGTTCTACCCGTAAAAGCTGTAGCCGTGTTTATATGAAATGCGATGCTCGTGATGAAACTATAGATAGTGAATTATGACTTTTAGTATATTGGAGAAACTATAGATAATGAATTATGCCTTTTAGTATATTGGAATGTTTTGCCGGAGCATATTTGTTTGCCATGTTGTTCTGGGTTGATCTGCGATGTCCGCCGGATCTTCGAGTAATGTTTTCTACGAATGTGCCAATGTAAGATCTTACTGTAAGTCATGTTATTTTGTATGTATTACACTTGTTGTATAATTGTTGTACACCCTGAAGAAGGTGCAAGGGTGCACCGAAACGTTGGTAGAGTAAGAGGGTTCTTGTGTTTCAAACTATCCGATGGACCAATTTTCCTTCTCTGTACTGAGAGGTCCAGCTTGCGCCTGGTCCCCACTGGAGTGTGGTACCTCATTTCGGCAGGCAGCGTGTGTTGGGAGGAACTACGAAGTTCTCCGTTGGAAGGCGGTCGCGTGAGTGATTCCAAATCCGATTCCTGCGCGCATGCCTGCCGCTCGCAGTCGGCTTAGCCAGAGCAGGTCTACCTCAGTCCTCCTCGAGAAGCGGCCCGGTCGCCTCGTTCCGCCTGCCGCCTAAGCCCTACACACGTGCTATTCGGCTATGCCGTTCGTCACATAGCCCGCAACTGTGACCAGTGCTACATTCTTCTCTAGTGTGTGTTACTGTGCCCATTGCGATGATTATTTCAAAAGATTTGTTTTTACTCGGTGACCAAGATTACCTAAGGCTACCCAAAGACGAGAAACGACCGCAAACTATGATCAGGCCTGCCGTCAAACCTCAAAGGTGAGGACCGGGATCGCAACTAAATTTCCACCAGTATCTTATATACTAATTGCTTTTTTATCTCTGGCTTCTGACTCCATGTATTTATACTGCTAGAGATAATTTGTCTGTTGTTTGTCCTGTATTTTTAAGCACCTCTTCTCCAAGAAGGTAAACGGCCGAATATTTTAATGTGCCCAAGGCGCTTTCTAATTATAGCGGGGTGTCTGAAGTGATATGACACATTTTTTCATAATTTTCAATATATTCCTTTGTGGTCGGATGTCTGTCCAACAACAATCAGTTATGCGGCTTCATGGCCAAAGCAGATAAGTCACTTGATACCAGGAATTAACTAACTTTCAAGCAGTACTGGAAGAATACCGTCAGTACCTTTTAAAAACAAGAATATGTACACCTGATAGCTATTCTGACACTATTCAATGAAACATTGACATTCCTTGATATTTTTCTCCTTCTTGTACTACATTTTTTTTGTAATTTTGAATAGATTTACTACCCTTGATAATTAAATAAATATAATACTTGAACTTTTTCAAACGCACAAAATTCGGCCCGTGTTTATAAGAACGAGTTCTGTGCGTTAGGTTCATTAATTTACTTCAAGATATATATATATCCAAATAGTCAAAAAGAAAGGTCCAATATTACTAATTCTCTGGTGCGTAGGCAAAAGAGTATAAGTACAAAAACTGTATTTCGCAGGAGATAAGTATGAATGTTTAACGTGTCTTGTAAGATCATTGATAAGACTAAAAATAAAATAATAAATGATTATTGTTTGTAAAACGGCACAAGAACGAACATATTCCATAATTTTGGAAAAAAATACATATTTTTAAAAAATAAGTGACTTATACTACTTTGATCTCAGAAACATACATTTAACAAATGACTTATACTAAATTAACCAACAAAGTACAACAAAACTGACATACTGGAACGAGAATGTGTAAAAACACGTGAAAACGCTTAAAAACAATATTCACAGACGCCACTTACAAATTTTTAGATTATGTTGCTACATGTAAAATAGTACAAATGACACTTGGAAATTTAATGCAGTGGTTCTAACAGTACAAGTACATAATATATACTATTAGGACCAATTTTTAAAATCTCTGGTAAAAACAGTACAACTCCACTTATACTCTATTGGTCACTAGTGAATAATACGTTTCAACATAGACTTAAAAGATCACATAACCTGACTGTCAAAACAAGAAAGCTTTACTCATACTGTTATAACCACACTAAAGATACTGAATTATTAAACCTAGTAAAACAATTAGCTTGTTTTGACCAAAATTTGACTTATACTCTTTTGCCCACGCACCAGAGAATTATTAACGTCAAATGTAATTATGGACAAATTTCTCGACATTTAGGTACAGACTTATAATTTTCCTCATAAGATAAAAGTATACATCGAAACGTTAGATTTATAAGAATAAATACTACAAATTCCACCCAGAGTTTTCTTTTGCAAACGATTCTATATTTCCAGTAAAATCATTTCACAAAAACATTATGTAAATTTGATTTGACAGTGACATCTGTCAATTAGTAATATTTGAATATTGTGTTTCCATGGTGAAGCTTTTAGCCAGATATTTCTTTACAACTTTTTATCTCTAAATTCATTGACTATGAAAAAATATATACTTAAAGCATAGAGAATGAAATATTCTTTAAAATTTATATAAATATAAAAACAGCTTTTCAAGAAAAACTGTTAAATTCTTCCAATTAGGGTACTTCCGGTTAACCAATCGTAACCAAAATCTAATCAACTCTTCATATGGGCATACAAAAGAGGAATATGTAAGAATTATTAAGAGTTATCGGAGGTGAAATATTTGTTACACATACATACAGACATCATCGTAAAAAAAGTAAAATTCTAAAGACCCTAGAACGTGCTTATTCATTAAAAATTCACCATCGGATTTTATGACCAAAGACAATATCTTCCTTACTTAAAAGTAACGGAAGGTAAAAATCTGATATGGTATATGATATTTACTAAAGATGGAAACTATATTAAGTTCCTTTCCATATAACTATTATTCAATTTACAATTTTTTTTTTCAAAATGTTACTATTACTAATTTGAAATGATTATTTTTTTGACAGTGACATACATTTGAGATCTGAACTGAGTAAGCAAGGAGTCGTTTTTAAAGCGTAGGCTCCGGGATTTAAATTATAAATTTTATAAATTTATCCATCAAATATAAAGAAAAGTATTAATGCAAACCTATAGAATATTTATTAAATCTTTAATCTCTCCACGCCAGTATTGAGTGCCCGTGAGGTGACGCCTGGTAAGCGCCCGCACGGTACAAATATTCCATCATTACCGATATCTGTGTATGAAGCAGATTGGCACACCCAGCAATGGGTGATGAAATATTTATTTTATTTATTTTTATAATAACAAAATACGAAAAAATAACATGTAAAGGTGTTTTTTGAAGAAAAACTATTTTGAGTTTCCAGTATAGTGCCATTTTCGGTTATCCGATTTACACAACTGCTAATGACTTCTTACCGTATTAGAATAAATTAAAAAATTCCAAAATTTTCTGAATAATAGTATTTGAGTTAAGGACGTACATACGCACAAACACACACATATACACACGCACAAACACGCCCACTGACATCATCGTGAAAAAATCTCGATATTCAATTTTTAGCACGATCCCTATATCTCCCTTGCCAAGGGTAGGGGGAGGTAAAAACGTTCAGTTTTATTATGTTTTTATTATTTTAAAATAGTTCTAAGACGCACCTCTGTATTCCTTGATGTCGTGCATCCATCTGACAATTTTTTGAATTTATTTCTAGACCTATTAAACCGGTCGCTTATATTTTTCTCATACTTGTGAACGTATATCGCGAAAAGCAACCAGTTGTCAGTTCCATAGTATCTTCAACGCAAAAATCAGTAAATATGTCAATTACATATTGCCTATTGCAATTGTCTATAAACCTTGATTGGAACAATAAAACACTGAAAACATTTTGCGTATTGTTTTGTTTTATTATCCATTTTCATTAAGAGAGAAAAAATCAACCGCTTGAGAACGTTGGGCAAAATTGATGACAACAATCAAAACTGCAACTCCCAGACTGGGCTGGGGATGGTCAGTTTCATCTCTGAAATTGTTTTATTAATGGTCTGTCCGGTGAACAAATGCTCAGGTATCTAAATAACAACCATTTTGTTTAACAGCAGAAATAGATGAACGTCAGAAATTCATCTTATCTCTGCTCCGTTTTCTCTTTAGATTCTACGATAAATCACTAACACATGGACGGCTCACCATATCTAGAAAGAGCGTGGGATGCTTTCTGCAAAACAATATGACTAACTGCAAAAAAACACCGCGAAGATAGAGACCGGACTCAAATTCCATACTATAATATCTTATTTCTCTTCCCTCTTAGGTAGAAAATTCTCTTAGCTAGATTTGGTTTACTTTTACAACGAAAATGCATAAGGACAAGTAACATTTATATAGTTAACACATTCACTGCGTTGATGGTCATTCAATCCCTGAAATGTATTTTAATAAGATTATATATAATGAAGAAGCACCCATCAGCACAAGTATATTTTTCTGCAAAACTCTTTCGGTCACTCTAAATATAGGTAGACTTCAAACTTACAAAAACAGGTGGTAAAAGTTCTACCGGAATTTACAGAGTTATATTCTAGTCCAAATTTATTTATTACCGAGACCCTTTCCTTCTTACATTAGACTGTACCACGACGGTACGAACATAATAAAATACCATGACTATATAATTTTGTCCTCCTAGGGCTCCGCCGATAGTATTTATGATAGTCTATACGTACATCCAATCCGTCTAGGCATACTTTAAACGCGAAGTGCTAACGCTAACATTATTCTCATTATTACAAATTTCAGGCAAAAGCCGATCGACCTGTCAAAGTTTTGACACTGATGCCTAACAGCCCTTAATAATATCTCTCATTTGACACCAAACATATAAGATGGTTTCTTGTTCTTATGCCATGTGTCTATCAAAAGTAGAAAATATCGTGCAATGTTTAAAAAATTATCAAATACCGACTTGTCTATAATTGCCCTTACTCTTGACGAAAAAGAAAATCCAGAAAAAATTACAAAATGATACTGTTTTGTATTTACTGTGATAATCTATGATGTATATTTTATGTTTGTCAATAAGCAAAGAACTTTTGTTCAATAATGTATGCTCATCATGTCTAGCTCATTTTGTATATTTTGATTTAACTAAAAGACAAATATCGAAAAGTCAAAAATATGTCAGATGTTATTCACGTACTAGCATATGTTTACTTCCATTCAACTGATTTTGGTATGAACATCAACGTGATGTGCACGTACTCTTGAAACGCAACTTTCCACTCCCCGTTGCATGCAAATACTACGCAGTCACTATGATACAATATTTTTCCTCGATTTTTTCAATAGAAACAAAACTATACTGTACCGTGGTCGTACCGCTAATGTAAATCAGTGAATATCATTGTGCCGTCATCGTACCGTCATCGTACTGTCATCGTACCGAGAACGTAGATGTAAATTGGTCCACTAAAATACATTGGAGCAAGAAGTACCGTACCGTCATTGTACTGCTAATGTATATCAAGCTTAAGGGGTGATGCCTAAAATTTACACACAACACCCTGAAGAGGAGATTAGTATCTCCTATACCGGGGTACTACACTTAAATTTTTTAAGCAAGGAATAGTCTAGAGTAGAATAATTTGCAAAAATTATCTATAATGCTTATAGAAAATGATATATACACTTAATTTTACATAAAAACAAATGACTTAATACATACATGTGTCCAGGATCTGGTGAACCAGAAGAGATACGATGTCGGTTAAATTAAACAAAAGTTGTCCTATTAGATCATTTTAGCAGTGTTTTGTTTAACTGGAAATAATTCATAGGTTACTAGTATTTTATGGGCAAATATTTTTTTATATATTTTCATATGGAAGCTATAACGAAAACTTATATCTTTGAACTGTTTTAGCTTTCCAATGATGTTCATCTGTTTAAAACCGTAAAAATACATTTATTAAATTTTTGGGCTGAAAACAATGGTTGTGACAATGAAACAAAATGCATAATTATTTATTGAAGTGAGGCCCCAAAAATTTACAACGCGTCAGGCCCCTTCAAAATTAAATCCACTACTGATGAAACCCAATATTTAAATGACGGAATACTTGAACAATATTCAATTTTTTTAAATTTAAAATCCATATTTTAAACTAGTCAAGAGATATTTGTAATAATTTTGCACCACTTGCGTAATTTTACAATTGGTTTGTTGAAAATGTAAATACGACATAAAATATAATCAATGTATGGTGTTCTTATATTAAACCATTCCCTAACCTTTTTTTATTAAATAAGGCTTATTTTCTCAAGGTCACATCGTAGAGAAGGTACCTCTATATTGTTAGGGCAGTGCTTAGAACCTCATTCCATAGTTGAACGTACCTATCAAGTAATTTGTATTAATAACAGCTTAAAACTTCGATCCCTAGTAGTTCCGAATACCTGTGTAATCGACTTATCTATTACGTTACTATAGGAACCGAAACCTTTCGAAAGAAATCAACCCACTTACGATGAATGGCTATTGAAATTGATAAAAAAAGTATTTTATAATTGCCTCAAAAAGTTGAAAAGAAAAGTAATTATCTCGGTTTTTACCATTATGGTAAACAGATTTCGATAATGACAACATGTATGTACTGGTGGAAACTTCACGCGTTTTGGACTCTCGAAGCAGGTGGAAAGAGCAGCACAGGGATTGCTTTATGCTACTTGAAATTTAGGACTAATAGACTTAATAGTTTCAACATATTATAAAACCTACACAAACAGTCAGAAATTTCTACAAAATTCTTCCGACTATTTTAAATAAAGAATTAAAACTTACAAAAACTGTGTGTGTGTGTGTGTGGATGTATGTGTGTGTATGTGGGTATATGTGTGTGGGGAGGTTGGAAGGATGATTTCTCAAAAACTATAATAGTTAATATCTGTTTAACTACGTATTTTTCAATCGGACATTACTGGGAAGAGCTGAAAAGGTTTTGGTAATAATTGGAGAACCGGAAGTGGCAGATTCTTCTAAATATTATTTTTTGAAATTTTTATTCTTGATTATTAAAGAAGGGTAAATTCTCTGATACATATAAATATTTTATTATATCTTTTATAGATTTGAAGAAATATAAGGTATATAATAATCTGCTCTAATAAATCTCACAACCCAAATAATGTCATGGAAACCAATTGAAATATTAAAATATTTGTAACTGACAGATAAATGTCAGTGTCAAAAATCCAGGGACATTACTGAAGTTTTTTTCTGGGAAGTACATACATTATATTTTTTCTTATTGTATTAATAGTTAAATATTTAAAATTATAGGTATATTACACATATCCTTCAAAAATACTGCCAATCCCGACAATGAATTGCAAACATTTCGAAAAATTAGAAGAGGACATAATTTCTTCATAGAATGAAATTAAAATTAAAAAATGTAAATATAACGAATAGATGTATTGGTGTAGAGTATAGCTATACAACAGGGCGCGAGCAGTCATATGACAAGCAGATATGGGGCCCGTGTCAGAATGATAGCTAGTAATGATGTACATAGATGTCAAATATCATAATTTTTCATTCTTAATCTAGTGATTTTCCAATTCCATGTCGTTTGTTTTTCTCGGCAAATATATTCCACACACCTGGTGACAAAATAACTATGTGAATTTAGAAAATCTTGAAATTTTTAATGAAAAATTCTGACATTTGACATCTAAGTACATAATTATGTAACCAAAAACGGAAGTAGCGAGAGGTATTGTGCTGGCCACAACAGATTTTCCTCAAAGTTTTTAAAAATGTAGGTAGTTGTATTTGCCCGGAAGTAATGTGCCGGCCACATCGAAGTTTTGTTTATACTTCACCCAGTGTGTATATTTTCGAAATGCGTATTCTATAATGAATAGAATTAGAATAATCACTTCGATAGCGGTGGAATCCTGTCTGATAAAATTGACTGTTAGATATTTTATGAATACTAAAACTATCACCTAGGTAGAATCAACCTGGTTTCACACCACAGCTTACTATTTGGTTTTTTTTATTTTAGTTATATCACTGTCTCAAATCAAGAAAACTTTTTACTAACATGTTTAAGATAATTTGGTTTAACCTTGCGGCTAAACGAAATTAGAAAATAGCTTTTTAAATAGAATAACATATACAGAGGTGTGCGTTATTTACAGAGTGCTATTTCGGTAGTATTACTATTGAATATAAGAAAAAGAAGATTTTTAAATGGGTTCTTTAACTCTTATGACAATCTAACAAAGTTTTTTGTCAGATTGATAGTAATGTTTTCCTTATGCCTCAACCAAACTAAATCACACGCTATAAATAACATACAAAAAAAATGTTAGAGTACGAGTATTATAAAAAAAATCTGTTGTGGCTAGCACAATACCTCTCGCCATTTTCATTTTATGTTGCATAGGGCAGTCCTGACTTTGTTGGCCTTGGCAAGCAGATATGGGAGCCCGTGTCAGGATGACCGCTAGTAACAATGTACATAGGTGTCAAGTATCGTACCATAATTTTTCATTCAAAACATCATGATGTTCGAAATCCATGTGGATGTAAATAACTACTAGCCGTCATTCTGACACGAATCCTCATATCTACTTGCCAAGGCCAACAAGGTCACATGACTGCTCGCTCCCTATAAGTAACGAATTTTGTGTTACTCTTCTAATATATTCAAAATTCTTCAAATTTATTGTCAGTATTAGTAGTATTTCTTAAGGACATAATATGTAATATTAACATACCTATAATTTTAAAACCTTATTTAATTAATAATACAATAAGATATATTAAATGTACTCGTACCTCCCAGAAAAATCTTCCAGTTATGCTGATTTTTGAATTTATCTGTCAATTACAAACATATAAATATTTCGTCTGGTTTCCATGGGGTTTTTTGGGCAACGAGATTTATTACAACAGATTATTCTATATAATTATATACTATATCTCCAAACCTATAGGAGATATATTTAGAATTTTTTTAAGATAGTAGTATCTTAAAAAAAATTCCAATTGGTACCAAAACCTATTTAACTCCCCCCAATAATGTTAGATTGAGGAATCCGTAGTCAAACAGGTCTTTAGTCTTATAGAATTTGAGAAATCGTGCTTCCAAAAACCAAACACACACACACCACAAACACACACACACAGACATCATTGTAAAAATGTTAAAATTGGATTCTATGGTCCATAGAATAAGCACGATTTAAGGTTCTTAAATCGTGCTTATTTAATAAAATCTGGATATGCGATTTTTAGCATGAATCCAATACCTCTCTTAGCGATAGGTAAAAAGGGAGAGAAATGCATTATTTTAAAAATTGTATAAAAGTTTGTCGCGGTTAAAGAAAAATTTTTAGAAAATCTCCAGACTTAAATCCATAGAGTATCTTTGGGATCATTTAGATAAATAAATTTTAAAAAACTGAAAAATGCCAATGAATTGTGGGAGTCATTCATACTAAACAATTATGCAACAAAATACTAATTATTTTTTATTTATTTCTAAATGTATTTGTTTCTATACTTTTATCCAAGGGTTAAATAGGGGTATTGTTATATATACCATTATTTATGTTAGTAGAACTTATCCATAGAAATATTAAGTAAAATTACATCGTGAAAAGATTTAAAACGGTCTATAAAATCGTATAAAAATCGTAGTAACACATTTTGTTAAAGAGTAGGTTTATAGTATAACTCGCGGTATAACTTCAGTTTCACTTTCATCGTAAGGTTAACAATGAAGTCAGGTTCAACTGATGCGATCAATGAAATGCAACTGTTGCACTCTTCATCAATATTCCATCACGTGCCCGATACTTCGCGATGCTCTGTTATTATTGTTTACCTTGTAATCATTGTTTATCGACGGCGTATGATATTTATGCACAATGATTTCTATTTAGTTAATACGGGAAATACACTTTAATTCATTTGAATTTTGAAATTGAACCGTGTAAACATAATTAATAATTGCAACGGGATTGCTAAATAAGGCGTTAGTTTTTACAACTAAACAATGATTACAACTACTCAAGGTATAGATAGAAAGTTGGTATTTACACTGTTTATTATTATTTATATGTTTGTTAATTGTTAATAGAATAGTTATTACTATAATAATATAATAGCATAAATCACTTATATATCTATTAGCTATTTCTATATATATTTAACTATAAACAATAATAAATTTATTAATAATTATTATTATTTTATTAACATAAAAATATTTTCTTCACTTTCAATGGCACATAATTATTTGTCTACCTACAGATACAGGTATAAAATTATTGTCTTCTTCTTCTTTTGTTGATTTGTTTTCAATGAATAAGCATATTTCACGGTCTTTAAATACAATTTTACTATTCTTACGATGACGCCAGTTTATACAAATTTTTCACGATATCTCCAAAAGTACAATTCCAAAAATTATAATAGTGGTTATGAACTACCGTATCTTCATTAGATTTAAAGGTTCAAATTTATAAATACATACTTATAATTGCTAGTGAACTAGTTTAAACTAACTTTTTTCCATGCGAGAACTATAAATATTTTTTTAAAAATCTGATGTGGCCAGCACATTAACTACTGTCAGTTATTATATACAAATTCCATACTGAAAGATTCGGAAGAAGTTTAAAATAGTTTTAAAATGTTTATTTTTTAAAGAGCAATATTCGTTTATGTAATTATATTGTATTTCTACTAAAATTACAATTACAAAACATACAATGTAAATTGCACTTGACACTGACATCTACCAATTAGAATTATTCGAAATCTGAGTATAGTAGTTGTTTCCGCATCGTCATAGCTGGCTGATTTATGAAATTTAAATTTTATCTTCCGTCAGGTAAGGAAGGTATTGTCTTTGGTCTAACAAATAGGATGATGAGTTTTTAGTGAATAAGCATGTGTTAGAGTCCCTAGGATACGATTTTACCATTTTTACGATGATATCTCTATATATGTGTTTGTATGTATGTATGTATGTGTGTCGCGATTTTTTCATAGACGATAACACCAACACTACAATTTTACAACATAATACAAATTCTAAGATACAAGAGAAACAATTAAATTGGTTTCTATATTTCATGAGGAGAGTTGAATAATATATTGGAAGAAGAAAGTACAGCTTAGTAGTAGAAGACACAAAGAAAGACCAAGGGGAAGGTGGAAGAACTGAATGAGAACATTACGCAAAAAGGAAATAAGTGGAAGAAGAAAATAAAGAATAACGACCCCTAACAAACGAGAAAAGCTAAAGAAGATGGCAGTGTTAAATACAATTTACATACTTCGTTTATGAAGTAATTTGTACCTAATACACAGGATCGACGGAAGGTATTGTGCTAGCCACATCAGATATTTGAACTCTATATCCATTGTATATGAAGTATAAATCGAAATCAAATCGTACAGAAAATAAAATATTATTATTTATTATAATATAAAATATCAAAAAATGATATTTCAAGAAAAACTGTTAGAAGTTGCAAATCAGGGTACTTCCGGTTGACCAATTATAACCAAAATCTAATCACCTCTTCGTTTAGATGTATACTCAAGAAATACGGAAAAAATATAATTTTTGGGATTATGGTATTGGAGTTATGCGACCTGAAACGATGGTCACCTACACACACATACAGACATCATCGTAAAAATATTAAAATCGTAAACTAGAAATCCTAAAACATACTCATTCATAAAAACTCACCATAGATTTTTTTGACTAAAGGCAATACCTTCCTTACGGAATTTAAAAAATAAAATATTTATACGTTTCTATACTTTTGTCCGCCATTGTAGAAAGAGTAATTTCTGCTCTAATATTTATTAGCATTTATACTTTTTTTGTTTTTAACCACGAAGGCCCAACTTTCATAATACATTTACAAACCACAAATTGACTTTTCTTCTCACACCATTACCCCCTCTATTTGAATGAATGGCTCATATCATTTTGAGTTTATTTCTCGGGTAATGCAGCATCGGTACGGAGGGAATGTGAGTACATTCAATACCGCTTAGCACTTAGCCTTGCGCTTTGCTTATTGGACCGAAATATTCAAAATAATAAGAGTATAGCTATGAAGGAGTTGATTTTTATGTGGGAAAGCGACGTTGTGTGATTAGGAATCGCGTTGTTCTGTTCCCTATGTTCCTTTGGTTGGCACGTGAGCGTTCTCTGGAGCAACGGCCTCCAGTTACGTGCGCGTTATTTTCAGACACAACTTGGCGTCCTCGCACAAACGCCGAACCGAACCAAACCGTCCGGCTGCTTCACACCACTGCATACACACTGTTTACATTGGCGTACGTCACATGGGTATGGGGCATCCACACCGCAACACACATTATAAAAGGAGGAACAATATTCCCTATTACAATATTATAATACACCGTAAAACACAATTACTAAACGAAATAAAAGAAATAATCTTTTTTACCCGATCCAGTATTATCTTTCTTCTTGTTCAACTTTTCTGCTAAATTCTTGTTAAATGCCCTTATGATGACTTTGCTTTTCTCTGTATTACCACATCTGAATCTACTTATCATCATTGTACTTACTTACCTACATACTTCATTCTACCTTGCAGCTTTATTGAACAACCAATGCAAAGATAATATATAAATATATTGTATAATATAAATATATTGTAATGAACAGATACGACGCCTTTGACAAAGTTGACCACTCTGTTCTTCTAAGTTGGCTTTGTTTGGATTTTGGATTCTCTGATGACTTGCTACAACTCATGTCTTCATATCCGAGCAATCGCGAGCTTCGTGTTCGTATTGATGGTATTACCTCTAAATGTTATTATGCAACATTTGGTGTCCCACAAGGGTCTAATTTAGGACCATTACTATTTCTTCTATTCATCAATAGCATCACTGATATTATTCATCACTCCAACGTTCTCTTATATGCAGATGACTTGAAATATTTTAGAATTATTAATAAAATTAATGATTGTGCTTTACTACAAAATGATATTAATATTGTTCTTGATTGGTCTTTAGCCTCTCAGCTTCTGTTTAATTTAGGTAAATGTAAAATTATGACCTACTCTCTACAGCAAACAACTGTACCATTTAACTATCAAATGAATAACACAATGTTGAAGCGAGTAACTATATTCAAAGATCTAGGAATTCTGTTCGACCCTAAACTTAGCTCCTTATAGAAATATTGGCTTCATAATTCGTAATACACAATCATTTCATAATTTACGCCGCATTGATACAATTTGTAGTTACTCCAATTGTCTAATTGAGTTCAATGTTATTTCTTTGGACTGCCGTAGAAAAAATCAATCATGTTTATATCTACATAAACTTGTAAATAATCTAATTGATGATGCTCATTCGCTAGCTTGCTTAAATTTTAGCGTACCTCGCTTAAACTCTCGGCGCAAGTTTCACATACAGCACCCCTAGAACTAACTACGAACTTCAATCTTCAATTAGACAATTATGTGCTACATTCAGTACTCTGTTGTACAATAACAATCTTCACATTTTCAATGATGCTCAGTCCTGATTTGGAAAGAAAATGATGAACTATTTCTTGTCCGATCTTCGCACTTACATTAGTTATTCTTACTATTGTCACTTTTCATTTTATCTTGTAACTACATTGTATTATATTTGTTTTTGTTAATAATCCTCTGTAATTGGGAAATTTGTTCCTGTTGAGTGATTAATGATAAATTGAAGAATACCTAAGAAAAAAGAAACTTTAGTGCTATCAACAGTTTAAATCAGAGAAATAGTGATAGCTGTTTTTGCATTAACCCACAAATTATTACCCTTTTCAACTCTATGTATCCGTATATTAAATTATCTTGTATTTGGCTGCCGCCTCTACAATCCTTCCCAAGAATCTTGTAATTTTGCCAAACTTAAATTGGACATTATTGTTCTGTCTGTCTGTTTGATTAATATGAGAATTTATTCATATTTCTACATTTTCTCTGCATAAATTCAAGGATTATGCAATCGGAATAAATCTGATAAAATGATTACAACGTGAACATAGACATAGAAAAAATTCAATACGTTTATTCATTCAGGGAAATAAATGATTCAGTTCAATCAAAAATTAAATTGAATTTGGGAAATTTCAAAGACTAATATTTGACTTTGGGAGTCGATACTCAGTAATACGACATTGAATGAGTAGGAATAATACAAAAGGTCTGCAATAAAAATGATTAAAATTAATATTTACTTTTGAATGAATGCGATATTTATTGGAATTGAAAACTGAACTAATTAATTCTGAAGTTTGCATATGATTAGACCTAATTTGTAAATTGACTAAATAAATAAATTACATTAGAGTTTCTCAAAAACTTTAGGTCCCTTACCGTATATATTAGATATACGAGCCCAGGGTCATCATACATAGTCCAGCTACTTCACATTTTGAAAAAATTATAAAACTTACACAAATGGTAAGATGTTTGTACAAAATTCTTTTAACTACTTTAAATATAGGCTTAAAACTTACAAAAACAAATTTATTTCTACCAAGGGGATTTACATTTGGCAATAAATTCCACAAAAATCTAATCTACTTTTTGAGAAATTTAACAGGTACGACAAGAATTTTCGATCATCTTTTGTTTTTTAACTAAAGACTAAAAATTGATTTTGGTTATTTTGAAAATATCTCATGCCTCCCTTATTATGAGAGATAAAGAAAAAAAATTATATAGTTTTTTACGTAAAATACTGGCCCACAAAAATCTACATTAATTTTCTGTAGCAATAAGAAAATTCTTACCTTCCGTCAACTTTAGGTAAGGAAGGTATTGTCTTTGGTCAAAAAATTTTTAGTGAATAGGTTTTAGGGTCCCTATAATACGATTTTACCATTTTTACGATGATGTCTGTATGCATGTGTGTGTGTGTGTGTGACGAAAGTTTCGGATCGCATAACTTCAATACCACGATTCCAAAATTTATATTTTTTTCGTATTCCTCAAGTTTACATCCAGAAGAACAACTGATTAGATAAAGAATATATTATTCTCTATACGATTTGATTGCATTTTATACTTCATATTTAATAGATATAGAGTTAAAGAAATTAAAAGAAATTACATTAAACATAGAAACTACTAATAAATTCATATAATTCAAATTGACAGATGTCTGTATAAATAAAAAGTAAATTAATGTGGCAGAGATGAGGATGTTGAAATAGATGTTGGGAAGACACGGAAAAATACGGTAAGGAAATAACTCTAGTGTTACAAGTTTCTAGAAAGATACAAGCGAGATGATTACATTGGCTTGAAAATGTCATGAGGAGAAGTGAAGAATATATTGAATGAAAAATGAATAATTTAGTAATAAAATGTTGAAGAAACAGAGGCAGACCAAAGATAAGATGGAAGGACTGTATTGCGGAAAACTTGAGAGAAAAGGAACTGAATGAGAACGACACGCAAAACAGAAATGAGTGGAAGGAGAAAATAGCGACCCCTAACGAATGGGAAAAGCTAAAGAAGAAGATGTTAGTGTCAAGTGCAATTTGCATAATTTGTTTATGAAATAATTTTACTGGAAATTTAGAATCTTTTGCAAGTAAATTTATATATGGAATTTATACATAATACACAGGATTAATGGAAGGTTTTTGTATAAGGAACTCAAAGTTGTTCCACCCTGTAAACATTAGATTTTTGTGAAATTTATTGTGCCAAACATAAATGCAAGACATATGGAATAACACGCTAACAGAAGAATTTATAAGGTTTTTTTATATTAACGCAGTTTCTAGTAGCAGCAAAATATCTCACATAAATAAAGTGAAAAACACCTTAAAATTTAATGTGATTCAATAGTTTCATAAAAAAAAAAAAAATATCCGTGTGCTATACAGTAGCTAACAAATGAAGTGTGTGAATTTTGTTTTCTTAACTGCCATTTATTCTTATTTGTTTTCAAAGCCATCTATGTGGAAATAGATTGGGAAAACCAATGTTATGCTCGTATTTGACAAGAAGAAGACCAACATAAAGTACATGAAATAAGACCTGGTATAAACTGCAGCAATGAGCATGCAAAGATGCTGTATTAGCTAAAGACTAACGCAGACTAACGCACGTTTAACGAAGACACTTTCTGTTTTATTGTATGACAACTGTGCAGTTGAATATACTCGTACAGTAGACATTTTACTGAGAATAATTACTTAGTGAATTTAAACTTTCGCATGTTCTGAAAAATCTATTCTGGTTTTGATAATTCTAGATATATTTTGGTTGGGTTTGAAGCCTAGAACTTTCTTTCCACCTCACAGAATTTCGACAGGGTTCTAAGCAATCAAAAGTAAACAATAACAAAAATATTTTAGATTTATAAATGTTGTCTTGCGAGATTGGCTTCATCCGTGGTCAGCTTTGCCTAGAGCAGGTGCAGTGGAATACATCCCGTAGTAAGACTCGCGACACTGAGATTTACAGAGTTGAATATTTAACGATAGAATAAACACAACCGGTATGGCAAATAGAACGCAAATATTATCAGCCGGAAAGTGCACTCACCTATTGCACACACACAACTTTTCACAAGAAATGCTGCAAGAAAAGAAATAAGAAGGGCCAATAGAACTCTTTGCAAGTTCTTGCTAGCGAAAAACATTTATTATTTGTTAAGCGGATGAGATGAAGATGGTTAGTGCTCCAAAAGTAAGTTTCCTGATATCTGAATTTGGTTTTGGCTACAGCTGAACGTTAACTTATAATACGTTCCGAAGTTTCTTCATCCAGAGTCGATAGACACTGCTTTCAACTGTCCCTATCGATCTTACATACGAAAAAGGACTTATTTTGCTATGAAAATAATATGATATGAGTTTTATGGGTCATCCACTTTTATCACTGCGACCTATAAGATCTATAGTAATATTTCTATGGCTATCGCACACTGGTCTGTTCCGACTTCCTTCCTTTTAGTCACTCGTGGGGTCCCACAGGGATCGGTATTGGGTCCTATTTTTACCTTCCGTCACCTCTAGGTAAGGAAAGTACTGTCTGGTCAATAAATTCGACGATGAGTTTTAAATGAATAAGTACGTTTTAGGGTCCCCGGAATAGGATTTTACTATTTTTACGATGATGTCTGTATGTGCATGTTTGTGTGGCCGCGGTTTCGGCCGCGATATCTCCAATACTAGAATTCCAAACATTATAATTATTGCGTATTCCTCTTCTTTACATCCATATGCAGACTTGATGAGATTTTGATTCTAATTGGTCAATCGTAAATACCCTCATTTGAAGATTTTAACAGTTTTTCTTAACAAAACACTGTTAAATATTATTTACACATTGTTGTTGATTTCAAGAATCAAGTATTGACAATGTTGGTTGAAACGTTAGGTTGTAAAGCCTAGGCTCAACAACCCGAAAAAGAATCAGACTTTTGCTGATGTATCATCGCTGTTACAATGTGAAAACCTACAATGTAGAGCGAATTGTGTCTGTCTGCGAGTGTTACAATTTTCGGTAATTTAGTTTATAGAATGGGCGTCAGCAGCGCCACCACACATTCACAGGGTTTCACCCCTTTTTAAGTTCCTTGGTCTCCTGAGTCTCACTTGTCAAAGAGTCCTAAGTCCGAGAGTTTGTGTGATTGTATTTCGCCGCTCGCCAAGACAATCTGCCGTCTGTATCTCCGATACCTTACGTAGAGAAGTCTGATCGTACTTCATCTTTTACTGGATATTTTCATTTGTTTTACTTACCGCCGTCAAATCCTGTGCCTATTGCCGTATCGCGAGAGCACAGTTTGCTAGTAGATTATTCGCAGTACCGTCACAGTTACACAGTTTTCATTCTTTATTTATTTATTTATTTATCTTGTATTTACACAATTTTGGCATAATAAACTAGTTAGTTAAGATCAACACGTGTTTTTTTGGGAAAAATTCTGACCTCCCTCCGCAGATAGCTATCCCCGCAGTTCTCCTCTTTTCAGCAAACCACCGCCGGAGGTACCCGAGCAAAACCGACCCTGCCGACATAGAGGGACTCATCACAATGACTCCATCGCCAACAGGAGTGACGTCACACATATTAATTGTTGCTCCTTTGAGTCCTTTATAAATAGGTTTAATGAAACTCAGAGATTTATTGAGTAGATTTTTTTTTTGGTAAGCCTGGACCAAATAAATACTCACTCCAATTTTTCCTGACTCTAGTATTGTACTATTCGTAAACTAGGGTAGAGTCATTTAGGAACAATAGTTGTCCTAATGTTCACTGAAGGCGATTACGAATAACTAACTACCTTATAGATCTGGTAAAAGTTGTATCTTGTCGTTATTGTATCACAGACTGACATCACCGAAAGGTTCAGGTCTAAAAGGCTTAGCTGATTGTATGAAACTTACGTCAACAAAAAAATTCAGCTTAATTTCTTAGATATATCTCATAAGATCTTAACACTCATTAGAAAAAAACAAAAAGATAAACACTATTATATCTGCTATATACATATAACAAGTCACCTTTAAACGAAAGTATGTTTGAAATAATGAGAGTTTTAACACAATTAACTTCAAAATAATAAACACTTCTGTTAAAAGTCTTAAGCCACTATATTTTGCTGATGTAATTAACCGAGACAAATAGTGCTAAGTAAACTACTGTGAAGTAAAAAAACAATTTGATTATAAGTAATGTTACTATTGTTTGAATCAATTCAATGTCGTCCTTGTTAAAGCATGCGTAAGTAAACACGATACACGTGCTTCTAATACTAAATTCATTGAACTTATTTTTTTCTAGTTAAAAACTGTTGATAATGCTGTGTTCTAGTTGGCCGATGACAAACAAAAGCTATCGTCCTGGTTGGCTACGTTGCGAATGTAAAGGTGTTATTTAGCGACGCTTAAATATCAAAAGATACGACCGTTTGCCATTTCCTCTGAGGAAGACGCATCTCTCGTTTGCTATTATATACCTTTAAGTATTACTTTGGCTCTGCAGTATATGCGCACCTCAAATGTAATGTACAGTGTACGAGTCCACGCTCATAAAAGTTTGCCCGAATTATATTTCAACAAAAAATGATCAAAAATTTCTGCAAAATTATTTCTAAATAAATAAAATAAATAAATATTTCATCACGGCATATTACCCATTGCTGGGTGTGCCAATCTGCTTCGTACACAGATAACGGTAATGATGAAATATTTGTACCGTGCGGGCTCTTACCAGGCGTCATCTCACGGGATTCATTGCTGGCGTGGAGAGTGCGCCACAGGTATCAATTTTGTGCTATTAAAATGCGATATAATTTTTGGCGTCGGTCAAGATCGAACCCGGGTCCCCAGATTCGCGACCAGACACTCAGGCACACGGCTACGAGACCCCATAAAATTATTTCTACTATTTTAGATCTAAAACTGTGGACGAAATGACGGGTGATAATAGTTCGACCGGCATTTAAAGAGACATCTTCTATTTTAGATTTATCTTTTATCGATACCTTTTACGTGGCACAATATGAAAAACTTCCTAAAAATCCAATGCGTACAGCTGTTACAATAAAATCTTTCTTACAAAATATGGGATACAATGTCGAATAGAATTAAAGCTGTTATTTTATATACAAAAGTGATGTCTATGTAAATATACGAGTATACCGTTTTTGGACGACAAATTTTGTAGAGATGTTCTTTCAGCGTCTGGACGTGTCGTAGAAGTAGTTAGACTTCAAAAACAATTTATATTGGTTTGCAGAGCGGTGAAGATTGGCGGTAGGGTTACTAATGACTAGGATTCGGAAGTATTCGCAATCACTCGGGAGTGCACCCATAACATAAAAACGCGAGGTACATTTATCTAACAAATTATAAAACCTACGCAAATTGTGAGTAATTTCTTTCGACTAGTTTAAAATATACCAGTGTCTACTTTTTTCATGGACCATAGAATATACAATAGTAAAATTATTAAATGGCTATAAATTATGTGTATAGGTGTTAACAATTACTCGAAAGTTCAGTCAAACAGCATTTATTCTTACTATACCAACGTTTCGGTGCATCTTGCACCTTCTTCAGGGTCTACAACAATTATACAACAAAAATGTAATACACACAAAATAACATGGACATTATCACACTTACAGTAAGATCTTACAGATTGTTACAATTCATGTACACAAAATACATTCGTACAAATATTCAGTTAATTTATTAAACATCATACAAAAAATTCAAAGAGCATACACACGTCCATTTGCTCTAAAAAGCGACAACCAAATAATAAGGAAAATAGCTGGAAATATCCTGTCGTCTGTACACTAATAATAATGTAACAAGTTGTAGGAATTTAAATAAAATGTAAGGAAATTAATGGAACTCAATTTTGATTAAGCCAAGTCGAATAAAAACTCTGTCTTTACACGGACAATTACTTGTGCAGATTATAACCCGTTAATGTATAATTTAGAAAATTTCACGTACGAAAATAATGACTTCCTGTAGCTTATTAATATTGGTTTATTCTTCTGCATACCTGTATTTTATTAACATAAAATTACTTGTAGCCTATAATTTATAGTTTAAATTTCCATGAATCACTTTGAGAGATTTTTTCAAGGAAAGAAATTGTCCCAATTTTTATGCGGTTTCATACTAAAATAACTTCACCACTTCACTATCAAAAATGGGTCATGAAGAATATCTTTCATATTTAACCAATATTTTTTTAGAATCTTTTTTACAAAGTCGTCGATGAAATACATTTTTCCTTCTCCTTGGGAAATTTGAAAGTGGATTACTTGTAATTCTAGAAAGTCACATAAAATTTTATAACTTGTTAATCAATCATTGACAGTAATAAATTGCCAAAACGTTTACTCTCGTAATCCGGCTAGATACCGGTTCACTCTATCGTACGGAATTTTCTTCTAGATATTCTCTTTCTCAATAAAATAATATAACATCACTCAAACTCTTACTATTTTTTTTTTACCTTCTATCTTCATATTCTGAATATTTTGTCATACATTATATTTGACACAAAACCAACATTTAATGTACACATTGAGACTACCGTAAGATCATCCTACAAAAATCTGGGATTTGTAATTAGAAATTGTCTTTCTGTAAAACAACTACACTCAAAAGCTTGTATTATGCATTTGTCCGCTCTAAGCTAGAATATTGTCTACAAGTCTGGAATCCAATATATCATAAATATATATGTAAGATTGAGTCTGTCCAGCATAAATTCATCAAATATTGTTATTTTAAAATACATGAACAATAACTTTACCCATGATTATTCTGTTTTATTGCCTGAAGTGAACTTGATGCCGTTAAGTAGCAGAAGAAATTTACAAATATCTCTCTACTTATACAAATAAATTAATAATTGTATTGATGACCCATGTAGTATTGAGCTTAAACCATTTCACGTTGCACGCGTCACTTCAAGAAATAAGTTACCATTTCATTGTAAAATAGCTAGGACTAATTATGAATTGAAATCTCCAATAAGACAACTCTGTGTAGCATTGACATATTTGGCGACTCCTTATCTAATTTTAAGAATATATTAACAAAATATTTTTTGGATTAAGTCACTTGTTAAATTTCTTATATCTACTTACTGTTCAACTCATTCGTTTCTGTATTTGTATGTCATATGATCATCCTGTAATTGGGATCTTGTATCCTGTTGGATCGATTTATTAATAAATAAATATATAGAGGATCAAAAACTGGTAGCAGACAGGCATATCCTAATATTGGAAAAACATTTCGAACCTTAGTCCGAGAAGCTATTAGCTCAGCAGAAAATGACCCTAGATCTATGACAGGTATAATTACTAGTCATTGTCTCTGAAATACCATCCATGTACGATTAGTATTGCTGAAAACAGTCTTCATTTATTCTTTTAATGTGTCATTTTAAATCTTCAGCTGATCTTGTGTATAATATACGAAAATGGTGTTTTTGTACATTTCGTATTTGGTTTTATTGTAGCTATTCTAGGATGTTTTCCTGTTAAAAATGGCGCTTAAGTAATGTGCAATTCTGTTTTTGCATCTGTGAGGAATGGCAAGAATTCAAAAGTAATTACTTGTGTGCAGTTTGCCAAACCAGATACCCACGCGAACAGATGCACCTGATGCCAATTTCGCATGTTGAATGAAAAATATTTGTCAATAAGACTCAACGTTTTAATTCGTTTCTAATGACTTTCTTGTTGAAATTTTGACGCCGTATTTTTAAACCTACGCATTTAGAAGGGAAATTATTTGAAATCCAAGAATATTTGACTTTGCTTTTCAATCCGTCAAATCACCTACTGTCCAATAACCATTAAGCAAATGAAAGCGAAATTAACTAGCTTTGTATCTGGAATTTGTGTTTCTGTTAATTAACTTGTTATTTGTTAATAATGACCATAAAAAAACGACATTACGGTAGTATTATTCTTGGTGATTTGTTTTTCTGTTAAAACATTTTACTAGTTTTTGGTAACTTTAGTAAACTAAAATTGGTATTTTAATTTAACTACGACAGACAGAATAGCAACATTCCATACAAAGATTATTCTTTGGAAAAAGCGAGTAGCAGAATTAATCTTGCTAGTTTACATTTTCAACAAATTATAAAATCTATACAGATGGTTAGAAATTTCTTCAAAACTCCTTCGGCTTCTTTAAATATCAACAAAACTATAAAAAAATCTCATGTGGCCAACATGTTATCTTCCGTCAATTCTGTGTGGTATATACAAAGTCCATATACAAATTTTCTTGAAAAATATAAATTTTCAGCAAAATTATTTCATAAACAATGTAAACTGAACTTGACACTGACTCCTTCTTCTTCTTCTTTAGCTTTTTCCACTGGTTAAATGGTCGCTATTCTTGAATTTCTTCATCCACTCATTTCTATTTTGCTTGTTGCTTTCATTCAGTTCCTTTTCTCTTAAGTTCTTCGCATATCTTATATTTGGTCTTCCTCTGTTTCTTCTACCTTCTACTAGTAAGCTGTACATTCTTCTTCTAGTATATTCAAAAAATGATTAAAACTAGAAACCAAAAACCATAAAAATGTAAAACGCGACAGTCAGTTTCAAAAACACATTTCATAGAATATCGCTGAAGATGAGGGTTTTTGGGCCCTCGAAACGTCTTAATGTATAAAGTATTGTAAAACAATAATTTTTCTTCTAATATATTTCTTGAAAGGAAGTTAATGCATCAAACTGATTCAATATAATGCAGTTTTTCGAACCTTAAAATGACAAAACTAACGATGATTCGAACCCTACAAACGCATTAAATTTACTTTGGTTTATTATATAAATAAATATATCATTACAGTTAGTGTACCAATCTGCTTTGTACATGGATTTCGGTAATGATGGCACATTTGTACCGTGCGAGCGTTTACCAGGTGTCACCTCACAGGCACTCATTTCTGGCGTGAAGAGTGCACCACAGGGGTTAGTTTTGTGTAATTTAAAATTCAACATATTTACCGTCAGTCGGAATTGAACCCGGTTCTCTAAATTCGCGACCAGACACTTAGGCACGCGGCCGCAAGCCTCCATGGTTTATTATATTTATTTTGTTTTTATCAATGTGTGGTATCCCCATAAGCAATGTGGCATTGTGTCTCTGTTGCTTCCCCGGGTTGATGTGTATAGCGGCGCGGAGGTGTGTACTCCTGGTGCGGCAAGAGACGTAGGAGAAACTCGCGGCCGAGGCTCGCCAGCCGAGCGAGTGATATCGGTGCAATGACCCACTCCAGCCAGTCCACCAGTATGTGTGTCACCGTATACACAATAACATCCAGCCCAAAACAACTACCAAAATCGTCAGCGACACACAAATACAACAATGTTGATATCATTGTTAATGTTAACAAATATGATAATACCTTGGTTAATATAAAGCGATGAACCAAACAGCGTTAAACGAGGTCACTTTAACACATACGATTATTATAATAGGGATACGGGGATACGCGACCATTTTTTACCTCCCACTACAATTGGTAAGGGAGGTATAGAGATTATGCTAAAAATCGCATATCAAGATTTTGGTAAATGACCATGTTTTAAGGTCCATAGAATCCAATTTTAACATTTTCACAATGATGTCTGCAGGTGTGTGTGTGTGTGTGTGTGTGTCATGTTAGACAGAGAAAGATTATTTGACGTATGTCTTTGTAGTTTATGTTGTGTGACAGATGTACGTAAATATTGACTTTATTTTTAACACGTTACAAATAATAATGACGTATGTCGTAGAGTTGCAGATATCTAATTATCTACTACATTGCCTCCTGTGTTAATATTTACCCAGTGACGTTGACACAAATCAAATTATTATTCCATGGGTTTTGTCAAACCTAGGTTATTATGCAAAAACATAGGTGAAGAGCATACATTTTTGAGAAAGGCATTATTTAAAAAGAAACATCATTTTGAACAAACAAATTATGGCAGTGATGACTAATTTCTGCAAATTTCTTTCAACTAGTTTCAAATATTACAAAAAATTATTGAAGTTTTCGGCCATTTAATATTATTGGGTTACATTACCATTACAAGAAATAACTTTAATTCTATTAGGCATTGTATCCACAAATCTAGTACATTGTTCTATTAAAGTATTGTGTCCTTCATTCATATTATGCCAAAAGCAAAGGGTGTCGGTTCTCAGTAGAAAATAAATTTGGACTAGAAGTCGAAAGGATTTTTTAGATATTTCTTACCATTTGTGTAGGTTTATTATGAGTCTGGGCTCGTTTATAAGAATATCTACGTCGTCATAAGACTTACCCATCTAGAAAAGAGGTACCTTCAGGGTAACGATATCAGAAAACTGCTTCCAGACAACTAAGAAAGGGTTGTGTTATAATAGACGATATACATAAGTTGCAGTGACAAAAAAGGTTTAAGAAAGGTTGCCGTCACCCTTCTGCTAGTGCGCATTTGAGTGATAAGCGCACTTTATGACAGAAGAACAGTACACCTAGAGAATAAAGGCAGCAAGTGATATGATAAGAGATAAGTCAGTCCAGTGACTGCATGGCTGGTGACCTCAGAGCAAAGTTTGTTTATATGTGGAACAAGTTATTTATATATACAACGGAACTGCTATTATATTCACATTTATGAAAATATTTAATGCATCAAACTAATTTAAATATTTGACATTCAAATTTAAAATTTGTAACGTGTGTCCCGAAGTTTTATAAGCAAAAAAAATCTGATGTGGCCAGCACAATACCTTCCGTTAATCGTGTGTATTATGTATAAAATCCATAAGTAAATTTTCTTGCAAAAGATTCTAAATTTCCAGTAAAATTATTTCTATTAGCTATTCCCATTCGTTAGGGATCGCTATTTTTTATTTTCTTCTTCCACTCATTTCTGGTTTGCGTGTCGTTCTCATTCAATTCCTTTTCTCTCAGGTGTTCCACAATACAGTCCTTCCATCTTATCTTTGGTCTTCCTCTGTTTCTTCTACCTTCTGTTACTAAGCTATTCAATATCTTCAACATGTTCAAACCAATGTAATCGTCTCTCTAGTATCTTAAACTTCTAACTCTAGAGTTATTATCCTTATTCTTCCTTATCTTTCCGTGTCTTCCCCAACAACTATCTCAACATCCTCATCTCCGCCACATTTGTTTACTTTTCATTGATACAGACATCTGTCAATTTGAATTATCTGAATATATTTGCAGTTTCCATGGTTAGCATAGCTGGCTGAATTATTGAATTTAATATCTTTATAATTCTTTAACTCTGTATCTGTTGAATATGAAGTATAAAATGCAATCAAATCGTGTAGAGAATAATATATTCTTTAAGTTATCATACCGTTAAATGTCAATAAATGATACTTAACTGCGTTTTTTCAAGAAAAACTGTTAAAAACCTTCAAATAGGGGTTCTTTTGGTTGACCAATTATAACCAAAATCTAATCACCTCTTCTTCTGGATGTAAACTTGAGGAATACGAAAAAAATATAATTTTTGGAATCACACACATACTTATATACATAAATACATACAGAAATCATTGTAACAATGGTAAAATAGTATTATATGGACCCCCAAAACGTACTTATTCACTAAAAACTTACCAATGCATTTTTTGACCAAAGACAATACTTTCCTTACCTGATGGTAACTGAAGGTAAAAATGTTAAAAATTATACTAAAACTTATGGGATGTATGTTCAATTTTACGTACCAGATTACGTTTAAATCAATTTCTTATTCTAAGTTAATTGTTTTCAAATATATTATAAAGTTTATGAGAATAATAAATTGTAATAGAAATCTGAATGAATTCATAGAGCAAAGATTTATGTTGTAGATATCAATTTTACCTTACGCCTACACGAGTTGTCTTATTGGTAGAGGATGTATTGTCTTTTATTAAAAAAAATCTGTAATGAGTTTTCATCAAGTAAGCGGGTTATAGTGTCTCTAGAATGCGATTAGTTTAGCGTGGGCGTGTGTATATCCATCTGTACACGGACAATAACTTTAATAAAATAATCAAAATAGATTTAAAAATACAACAAAATCTTTTTTACTTTCATTGTTTTGTTATACTTTTTTGCCACGGACCAAATAAAATACTTATTCTAGTGTGAGAGTCCAGCACAATGCCTCCATAGTTGCGTAACTAACAATGTCTATAACGCACAACTATTTTATGGGTGCTAATGTCACGAGAAATTTATAGTGCAATATACCTTACACATATTTTTCTCGTTATGAACTTGAACTGGACCTCTTGGACATAATTTAAAATATATACAACTCCGATGACAAGAAGGTAACTCTCTTTGTTTTGTTTTAGGTGAGAATAGTTTCAACTACTTTTGTTTACCAACCAAAGAACATTTTGTAAGTAGATTCTACAATATTTGTTTATTAATTAATTTCGCTAATCCCAACATTTATATTTTTACCTTCCGTCACCTCTAGGTAAGGAAGGTATTGTCTTTGGTCAAAAAAATCGGTTGTGAGTTTTCATTGAATAAGCACGTTTTAGGGTCTTTACAATACGATTTTACTATTTTTACGATGATGTCTGTATGTGTGTGTGTGTCTTCGTGTGTGCGTGTGTGTGTGTGTGTGTGTGTATGTATGTTTGTGTGGACCGCGGTTTCGTCGACGATATCTCCAATACTAGAATTCCAAAAATTACAATTCTTACGTATTCCTCTTCCTTACAACCATATGCAGACTTGATTAGATTTTGGTTATAATCGGTCAACCGGAAGTACCGTCATTTGAAGATTTTAACAGTTTTTCTTGAAAAACTCAGTTAAATGTTATTATAACTTAAAGAATATATTATTGTCTATACGATTTGATTGCATTTTATATTTGATATGCAACAGATATAGAGTTAAAGAAAAATAAAGATAATATATTTCATATAAATTTCATAATTCAGCCAGCTATGCTAACTTAACCATGGAAACTGCTAATATATTCAGGTAATACAAATTGACAGATGTCAGTATCAATAAAATGTAAATCAATGAAAGAATAAGGGAAGTAACTCTAGTGTTAGAAGTTTCTAGATATAAGAGAGACGATTACATTGGTTTGAACATGTCAGGAGGAGAGATGAATATATTAATAGAAGGTGGAAGAAACATAAGAAGACCAAATATAAGATGAAAAGACTGTTTTGCAGAAGACTTGAGAGAAAAGGAACTGAATAAGGACGACACGCGAAACAAAAATGAGTGGAAGAAGAAAATAAAAAATAGCAAGAAAATGTATGTATAGGGCGCGTGCAATGACATGACTTTGCTGACTTTGGCAAGCAGATATGGGGACCCGTGTCAAAATGACAGCAATTAATTATGTCCATAACTGACAAGTGTTATAATTTTTCATTCAAAATTTCATAATTTTCTTATTTCATGTGGTTTGTTTGTTATCAGGAGTATGGAATTCAGTTGCCGAGAAAGGGAATCACATAATACGAAAAATTTAGAACCTTTTGGAAGAAAATTTATGTATGGAATATGTACATAATACACAGGATTGACGGAAGGTATTGTGCTCGCCACAACAGATTTTTATTAATCTTCCACGATCGTTGATAATTGTTGTTTCACGATCATTGATAATTGTTTCATTTTTTTCTCGTCCACATTTATAAAGCATTCATGCCAACACGAATTTTATAAAGCCAGTAATCTGGTAAAAATATTCTCGAGAAAAGGTGAATGCACTTGGATGAAAAATATATTTACAAAGTGTATAGATTTTCCGCATAAATCTAGCATTAGACATTTGAAAGTGTGGAACGGGTAACGATTATGACATTTATGATAAACATGAATCGTACACAGACCGTACTTGATATATTAGCGAAACGTGATATTTGCTGATTTTTCTCAACTGTAATTAGTAAATCGTGGATTTCGTAAGAAAGTTTTGTACTCTTCGAAATTGTGCAATTGCCTTTCGCACTTTAAACACGATTTTCACGTTTATAGATTTTAAATATACACAGAAATAAATGTGTAATATTATATATTGCAGCAAAACGAAACATTTAAGATACGAATTTTATTCTAGAGACGGAATCAATACGACCACATATATTAGTCAATATATTCGGATTAAAGAAGTTTTGCCAATGTGTAAATTGGGTAAATTATTGTCAAAAGAAAATGGACTTATCCCCATATTTGAGTTTAACAGAGGAATTAAGGCATCGAATGTATCTAGAACCATTTGTGCCGTATACGGAGAGAACCCCGTAAGGTTCGCTTCTCGACAGCAATTATATTGTGAAGATTCTAGGGCCAGAACAAATATGAAAATCAGATTTCCACATGTGTAATAATACAAATTTAATTATACATGATATAGATATCTTCACTGCGTCTCTTATTTCAATAAATTATTAATTTAAAAATGTATAGTAAGTAAATAATTTATAACCTTCCGTCACCTTTAGGTAAGGAAGATATTGTCTTTGGCCAAAAAATTCAATTATGAGTTTTTAGTGAATAAGCATGTTTTAGGGTCCTTATAATACGATATTACCATTATTACGATGATGTCTGTATGTATGTGTGTATGTGTCTGTGTGTGTGTGTGACGAAAGTTTCGGATCGCATAACTTCAATACCACGATTCCAAAATTTATATTTCGTATTCCACAAGTTTACATCAAGAAGAACAAGTAATTAGATTTTAGTTATAATTGGTCAATCGGAATTTAACGTTATTATAACTTAAAGAATATATTATTCTTTATACGATTTGATTGCATTTTATACTTCATATTCAATAGATATAGAGTTAAAGAATTTTAAAGAAATTAAATTTAATAAATCAGTTAGCTATGCTAACTATGAACACTGTTATTATATTCCGATAATTCAAATTGACAGATGTCAGTATCAATGAAAAGTAAATGAATGTGGCAGAGATGAGGATGTTGAAGTTGATGTTGGGGAAGTCACGGAAAGATACGGTAATGAAATAACGCTAGTGTTACAAGTTTTTAGAAAGATACAAGAAAGACAATTACATTGGTTTGAACATGTCATGAGGAGAAATGAAGAATATATTGGAATATGAATGAATAGCTTAATAATAGAAAGTGGAAGAAACAGAGGAAGACCAAAGGTAAGATGGAAGGACTGTATTGTAGAAGATTTGAGAGAAAAGGAACTGCAAAATAGAAATATGTGTAAGAAGAAAATCCCTAACGAATGGGTACAACTAAAGAAAATATCAGTGTCAAGTGCAATTTTCATAGTCTGTTTATGAAATAATTTTACTGGAAATTTAGAATCTTTTGCAAGAAAATTTACGTATGGAATTTATACAAAATACACAGGATTGACGGAAGGTATTGTGCTGGCCACATCCAATTTCTAAAACTTTTGACATGGTAGGTAAAATGGTTATAGGACGTAAATCGTCGTACAATATCTTTATAGGTTAATGGGTCGTAGTAAACAGTAACAAGCCTTTAAAACTTTCAATTTTTTTATGGTAATGTAAACAGTAAATACCAAATACAATATTAATTTTTTAAAATACTCATTAAATTGGAACGACCTTGGCAGATGACCTCGAGAGTAAAAACACCATATTGTTAGTGCTAAAATTTGTAGATTGGCACATCAAACAATAATGATCCATTTAAACCACACCAATACCAAAACGAGAACGTCGCTGAGGAAGACTGTTCCTCCAATGTTGATAGCGCGTTGTAAACAATGTCTACGATAACCGTTCGTCGTTGGTTGGTGAATAAGCAGAGTCCGAGTACTCTGGTAACCGTATTACAGTGTATTGTACCCGGTGATCCAGAGAACTGTTGGTTCCCGGCTTCGCGGCTGCAGTGGCAAGCGGTTCTCTTTTCACTTTCATACGCGGGTTGTCGACCCCATCATGGCTGCTCGACTCTCCCACCACAAAACGTCCGACGATCGCGAAACAGACGCACGCAGCTAGCTAGATGCGAGCTTGTTTAGCAAAGCAAGGCTCAGTAACGGGGTACGAACCAAACGCGGGAAATTATTTTTTTTCTATTTGGTAATGATAATTTTTATGATACACCCTCTCCAGGACTTATTTGCCGTGAGGTACGTTTACTTTATTATTAATGATATAGATAATTCGTCCTTGTCCCCTTCAAAGTACTCTTCTTCCCTATTCACACCCTTCTCCCCGCGGTGTTTCCATTTCGCGAAGCAGTCCTGGATAGCTCCACCAATAGTCTGAAAACGGTGTAAACCCAGCTGTAGTCTCCCGTTATAATCCTTTACATGAATGTTTCATCGACATTGGCTTGCTCAAGGAGTTGCCGACAAACATCCATCCGATTTTCTTTCCCTTGTACGGTCATCAAAAAACGAACAAATTTGGCTGCAATTTGATGCATGTTCAATTTTTCAGTTAAAATTTCATGACCATGACTCAGTTGAGATGATAACCTATTCTGAAATTTCTCTGAAAGACAATCGACGATTTTCACGTACCAGATCGTTGATTATCTGAACGTGGGAGTCATCAGTTGAAGCCGAAGGCCTTCCTGATCGAGGATCATCTCCAACTGACTAAAGACTACTTTTAAATCGTGAAAACCATTCGTAATATTACGTACAGTAAATTTTTTGAAAGATGTCCGATCAAGGTCATCTGTATCAGGAACGAATTAACAAATAGGCATACATTTATCTCTTTCTTTTGCAAAGGCTACAAGAGTGTGCGATAAGGATGGATATAATACGCTTGTCTTTCAAAATTTCATATTGTTTCGACTAAGTTAGGACATTCCACTTTAAAACGATGCTCGTTGTTGATAATACTTTCGCTGTAACGTAAGTTTATTTATTAATTCAGATACATTACCTAGATTCATAGTCGTACGTACAACGTTACTTTCTGTCGGAGTCACTGACACTGACATTGTGTCAGTATCTTATTTTTCACATATTTGGTTTTACATTTGCTTATAAACTTACAAGTTGACTTATTTTTGAATTTTGAAAGCTTTTACTTTAATATATATTTTATAATAATATAATAACTGTAGTATCTTACGTACCCTCATAAAAACTAAGCAAACGACACTACTGAATTTGTCATAATGGGCGGAGCAAAAATCTGAATTCATACAAGTCGTAGACGACCATCTTTCAAAAATTTTACTGTACAACCTAGAGCATCATATCCGTAAGATTGTTTCAAAAGTTGAAACGTTTTCTACAATTTCACTCAAAATTTTACGTTGCATCGTTTCTTGAAAGATACAGGAGAGACGATTACAATGGTTTAAACATGTCATGAGGAGAGATGAATAATATATTGGAAGAAGAATAAATAGTTTGGTAGTAGAAGGTAGAAGAAACAGAGGAAGACCAAAGAGAAGATAGAAGAACTGTACTGCGGAATACTTGAGAGAAAAGGAACTGAATCAGGACGACATGCAAAATAGAAATGAGTGGATGAACAAAATCTAGAATAGCGATCCCCAATGAATGGAAAAAGCTATAGATGAAGAAGAAGATGTCAGCATCAAGTGCAATTTAAATAGTTTATTTTACTGAAATATAAAGTATTTTGCTAAAAACTTTCTGTGTGGAATTTGTACACTTCTGTGCAATAAAATTAAGCACAAAATATTTTATATTTTAAACTGAACATGATAAGATGCCTAGTAACAAAAATATGTAAATTTGTCATTTTTCTTATTAATGCCAAAATGCCGCGTCATATAGACAGTAATTCTAAGATTATAATTATAACTAGAAAAGAAGTTGGTTTCTCCATAAGACAAATCGCTCGACTGATGAACAACAGTAAAGACAACGTCTTCAGAATTAAGAAACGCTGGGATCACGAAGGAAGTGTTAGAATAAAAGCATGATTTGCGCACCCCAGAGTATGGTGTTAGTCATTTATTGAAACTGATGCTAAGCAATTAAAGTAAACAACAAATACACAACTAAAATTTGCAAAAAAATAGTCGCAAATCCTGTTCAGAGTTTTTTTGAACTTAAATTGAACCTTACCGATATTTATTTCGTGGATCCAAACCTAAAACAGAAATACATTTCGGTACAGGTCTCTAAAAATAACTAGACATCGCATTTGCAGTATTGGTATGTTTGTTTTCGAAACAAGCATTGCATTAGTTAATCTGAAATCATTAAAAACCATAATTATTCAGATATAAAATGCAAACACGCTAAGCATATGTATTATAGCGTGTAACCCCGTTAACTGTCACTAAATTTAACTCCACGCAACACAAAATAAATAAAATTCACTAAATATCAACCAAGAAATGCTTAGAATTATTAAATTTTTCATTATCTTTCATTATGAACTTTTGTTTTATTTTGAAAAAAGATAATGTTGTGACAAATGAATCCTTATTAAAATTTTAATTAGCATTCCCAGAAAAGAATATTAATCTTTATTATTTTGCAATTTTTACCAAAAAGAAGAATGAAGACAATCTACCCAAAATGGCAAACAATTCGAATGTATTTTTCGTGTATTTTGAGACGGATTGGAGAAGTTTTGTTTGTTATCTGGGTTCACTGACCGAGCAGCAATTATATTTGATGTGATATCTTTAATTATTTATAGCACTTATAAGAGTGTAACATAAATGCGTCAATGTGAGTGTTATAAGAACTGCAGATAAAAATTTATAAACGAAGAAAATTTTGATTAAATTGATTTTTCACACTACTTGTATAGTAAATTTGTATTTCATCCAAAGTAACTAAACATGTACCTTAAGTGGTCTATAACAATTTACCTTCCGTCACCTTTAGGTAAGGAAGGTATTGTCTTTGGTCAAAAAATTCAATGACGAGTTTTTAGTGAATAAGCATGTTTTAGAGTCCCTATAATACGATTTTACCATTTTTACGATGATGTCTGTACGTGTGTGTGTGTGACGAAAGTTCGCATAATTTCAATACCACGATTCCAAAAATTATATTTTTTCGTATTCCTCAAGTTTACATCCAGAAAAACAACTGATTAGATTTTGGTTATAATTGGCGAACCGGAAGTAGCCTCATTTGAAGATTTAACAGTTAAATTTGATTTATTAACATTTAACATTATTATAACTTAAAGAATATATTATTCTCTATACGATTTGATTGCATTTTATACTTCATATTCAATAGATATAAAGAATTTTAAAGAAATGAACTTTTATAAATCAGCCAGCTATGCTAAACATGGAAACTACTAATATATTCATATAATTCAAATTGACAGATGTCAGTATCAATAAAAAATAAATTAATGTGGCAGAGATGAGGATGTTGAAGTATATGTTGGAGAAGACACGGAAAGATAGGTAGGGAAATAATTCTAGTATTACAAGTTTTTAGAAAGATACAAGAGATATGATTACTTGGTTTGAAAATGTGATGAGGAGAGAAAAGGAATTGAATAAGAACGACACGTAAAACAGAAATGAGTGGAAGAATAAAATAAAAAATAGCGACCCCTAACGAATGGAGAAAGCTAAAGAAGAAGAAGATCTTAGTGTCAAATACAATTTGCATAGTTTGTGAAATAATTTTACTGGAAATTTAGAATCTTTTGCAAGAAAATTTATGTATGGAATAATAAATATATAAATATTTCATCACGGCATATTACCCATTGCTGGGTGTGCCAATCTGCTTTTTGTATACAGATTTCGGTAATGATGGAATATTTGTACCGTGTGAGCGCTTACCAGGCGTCACCTCACGGACACTCATAGATGGCGTGGAGAGTGCACCACAGGGGTCAATTTTGTGCCATTAAAATTCGATGTAATTTTTGGCGTCGGTCGGGATCGAACACGGGTCCCTAGATTCGCGACCAGACACTTAGGCACACGGCCACGAGACCCCATGAATACACAGAATTGACGGAAGGTATTATTATTATTATTATTTCATTTATATTAATGGGACAATAACAACAGCAAATTACCAGTAAGGAAATAAGTAAATAATAATAAATTCAATGCAGCTTCATCAATATTTTTTATTTACGCCATGCACAAATCAAGTACAAAATTTGAAATAAATTTTAGGGAGCATTCAATAAATGATAAATGTTAACAATACTGTTTAGTTATATTTTTACCTCTCGCTAAGAGAGGTATTGGATTCATCCTAAAAATCATATATCCAGATAAGCATGTTTTAAAGTCCCTAGTCGTCCCCGCCTTCTACCATAAATAATTTTCGTAAAAATTAAATATCTACATTTCTAGTAGAAATCTGTACAAAACGTAACATCTTACAATTTCCATGCGTTTTATGAGGTCACAAGATTACTACGCAGGAATCAATAACACAATCTGCAAGAACAAATCAAATATCTCAACTTCATATCGAGTGCCCTAGTATACGTATCTTAACCCAGTTTTCTACAATTTGATTTTCTTTTGCCCAATAGGCAGAAAATTGCATGTGTTACTGTTGTTTTCCATGCGAAACCGTTGGTTTTATAAGAATATTATTTGGGTCATGACGCATTCAAACGCGAATTAATTATTTAAACGCCCAAAATATACATTTCCGTTAGATAATGCAAACTTTGAAATGTAAAATAGATATTAAAATTCTCTTGACCAATGAACTCGCCCGTCGAAGTTTTGGACTGTGAAGAAGAACGCGCGAGTTGGTCAAAACCCTAATTTATCTCTCTTTTGATTCTTGAGATATTTACATTTAGAAGTTTTCCCATTTTTGGGTAATAACGCACTTTATTCTAAAATGGAAAGAAACCATTAGTTTTGATGTAAATCAAATAACATTTAATCGTCATTTTTTCGAGATTTATGTTATATAAAAACTAAAGATTATTAAATACTTTGTCTATATATTTTATGGATAAATTTATAAAACTATCTATAATTTTAATCCCGGAGCTTAAGCTTTAAGCGCAACTCCATGGTTACACAATTTAGATCACAAATGCATGTCACTGACAGATATAGTCACTGTCAACAAATTATTTCAAATAATAATAGTAACGTTTTAAAAAGAACATAGTAAATAAAACAATAATTATATGGAAAGGAACTTAATACAGTTACCAGCATAATTAAATATGTAGGAATATAGGTACCTATATAAAGAAATAAAATAAATATATCGTCACGGCATATTACCCATTGCTGGGTGTGCCAATCTGCTTTGTACACATATTTCGGTAACGATGATGACATATTTGTACTGTGCGAGCATTTACTAGGCGTCACCTCACGGGCACTGATTACTGGCGTGCAGAATGCAACACAGGGCTCATTTTTGTGCCATATAAAATTCGAAATATTTGGCGTCGGTCGAACTCGAACCCGGTATTTACATTTAATTTAATTTTAAGTATTTACATGAATAAAAATTTAATTAAACGGGAGGTATTGTGTTGGCCACATCAGATTTTTAAATTTACATATCTCCCTTATATAAAGGGTTAATTTAACAATACTTCATGTGCTAGACACAGAATTTAATTCTCTAAAACTTTTATTTAAAGCATTTATTTCTAAAATCAATAAAACCATTTGTTAACAACTTCATGTAAGGTATCACTTTCAGTTAGCATATTTTAACCAAAAAAGTATTATATACCAAATTTGATAAGTTTTGGATTATATTTTAAAATAGTTTTTCATTAAAATCTATTATAGGCTTCAAGTAAAGTACCTCTTCTGGAAATTATGTTGTGACGAAAAAGGGAGGTACGCAATTAGATGTTATAGCAGTCCTAAATACAAAATTATGGCCAAATGCCGTTTCTAAACACGCGTTTAAGGTCATAGAATCGAATTTGCGGCAAAATTATACCTATAAGTACCAATATTTACAAAATGTGTTCCATTAGTTCAATATACACAACAAAACAACCAAAATTTTATGGAAAGGGTGCTTCCACTATTATAAAACCTCATATTCAGGCCTGGAGATAACTGTGTAGTATGTATTTATAAAATAAATATATCATCTCGGCATATTACCCATTACTGGGTGTGCCAATCAGTTTTGTAATAATTATAACATATTCGTACCGTGTGGGAATTTATCAGGCGTTACCTTACAGGCACTGATTGCCAGTGTGGAGGGTGCACCACAGGAGTTACGAATTTTAAGATTTAATATAATAATTATATGTTTGGTGATGAATTTCAAAACAAGTCGTCAAAAACATGAGATTAATACAATACATTTTACTTAATAAATGTCACTTACCGGTTAATCCAAAACCTGTATACCTGGGGCCTTCGTAAAAACACAAATATTTGCACAATCTTCATATGTCACTTTGAATATCAGTTCAAATATTATCATTTAATACACAAAATACATCTTCACACTGCGACATGTCATAAGAAACTAAATACATAGACACTTGCCAAATTAAACGTGTTCTAACCAACAGACGTAAACACTGATCGCTGATATATACAGTCACAGAACGATAGTAGGTTTTAATAATAATTGTAGAATATATTGTGCCATCTGCAGTGAAAATTGTTTAAATATTTATTACAAACATATACAGTCTAAAATAAAGTTTCTTTATAACAAATAGTGAATAGTGAAAATAAAATTTCTTTTAAAAAATTTGTTGTACTAGTGGTGCGATAATATTTGTATTTTTTTTGGTAGTTTCAATTAGTTTTTCTGAATATTTGATTAAGGTAAGTACTAAAATTCTTCACAGATGGAAATAGCTCTTGCTTGATGGAAATACCATTTCGTATCCTTATCGATATAATATTATGTTAGAATATCTTACGCATTTTGGCGGGAAAAAATATCAAGTTTTTATCTAACGCACTGTGACTCAGATAGTTTTTCTCTCTTGTAAGGAGCTATTTTGGTCTTTTGACTACTCAAGATGTGACTCACGGTATGACAAGACCAGAAATCAGCAACACTATAACTCAGAATAGGTCTTCTAAGGAAATTTTACGTAATATGTTTTATAGTTCCTAGGATTTTTTTTAAAACAATTCCCAAAATGTAGAAAAGATTATTATTCGTAAAGTGGTGTGTCAGTGGTTTGTAGTAATATATTTTAGACTAGACAAATTGATTAGGACAATGAATAGTTGATTACAACAATAAATACTTGACAAAATATTTGATTATTTCGATTTGTAAGAGAATGACTGTAATTGCAATTGTTACTACTAAGAAAATATCATCACGGCATTACACAGATACGGTAATAATGATGACATATTTGCGGGAGTTTACCAGGCGTCACCTTACGGATACTCATTACTGGCTTGGAAATTGCACTACAGGGGTCAATTTTGTCCCATTTAAAATTTGAAATATTTGGCGTCGGTCGGGATCGAACCCGGTTCCTCCAATCCAACAAATTTTGAAATGGTGTATTAATAGAATATATAGAACTTGAATACATTGCTTATAATAAAATTTCTTAGGTTTAATAATAATTTATTTGCAAATAAACCATTGCCTGCATGTGACAAATGTTTTCGTCTTTAATAATTCGAAAATAATTTTTATTAAGATGGCAATTAATTGAGTATATTGCCAGTTACCTTTACCCTCAATTTTATAGATAATACTAACATAAATATTATATTATTTACTGTTGGAACGAAAAATTTTGGTACTTGTATTTTGTCATATATTTGGCCATAGATTATTGTTTAAATGAGAAATTTAGTGAATAACATTGTATTTAAATCCAGTACACTTTATTAATACATAAAATAAAAAAATGCCCAAATATAATCTTAACTATTGTAACCTAAAAAATATTTTTTATTGCTGTATTTATTTCAGAGGGTACGAATACATTTTTATTTTGGGCATAATATGATAGATTACACCGTTTAGTGTATACAATGTTTTTGGGGGCCCTCGTGCTATACTCGGACACGCAGTTAAAATGCTGTTTTTACCAATAATTATTACTAAATGTCAAATATATTTTTATTCCCATACACAGATTAGTTTGAGACCTTTATGCTCGTGGGCCCTCCGGGCAAGTGTCCAACGAAATTTAAAAAAATTCTGCCTCGTCATTTGAAGAGCATGAAACACTTTCGCCTATATCTATTGACCTAGACATATTTTCTGGATAAACTAAAATATCTTTCCAATGAGGCATATTTTTTATCTAAATTATCCGACTTCGTATCTCTTATATTTAGTTCTTGACAACCTATACATTGTAGAAACAAATAGGTAGCCTTATTTACAATATTTTATACTTACCTTCGACTTTATTCAAATAGTGTCCTTAATTTTGCATTATGAACATTGCAATATGTTGTAGTAAATTTCTCTGCAATATTTGATCTTGATTGTCAGCATATGTGCAAGGCTATTACATCAATTTACCCTTGATCTTTAAGTTCACTTTTACCTCGAATATCTGCACCACAAAAACGACCTCAACTTCTACCATTTTAGGTCATTTCCACATCAACAAACGACTAACAGTAATTGCTTCCATGAGCTACAGATGGTACACAAAAAAAACAGATTATAAAAAAAAATTAAAACAATTATAATAATTTTTGAATGTGAAGTATAATTCAAATTAAAAAACAATAAAAATATTTATAAACAAATGATAAGACCGGCCGATATTGTAATCTAGTCATTACCAAATTATTGTGAGTGTATTGAACGTTATCAATCAAACAGTGTTATCAATAATTGACTGTGCGTATTGATTGGTTGAGGACGGCTCAAGGTCGAGTGTGGGAGTAAGGGGGGACGACGAGGGACGTTGCCCCACACGAACGATTGTCTTTTATTTTTAGAGTTATTTCACTCACCGCAATTTGGAAAGTTTTCTTTGTTTTACATGAGTACCGAAACTCGTAACCGTCAAAACAGTGCTCCACAGGGAACATGGAATTCGGGGTGAAAAAATAAGGGTTGTTTACATCTGGTATGCAAATGACAGAGACAAACACGATGTTTTTCATTAATTAATGTTGAGTAATAAAGTAATAATAGAATTAAAATTTAAAAAATTAACAAATAAAATACATTAGCCCACTTATACAAGGTGTTGACCGCGACATCGGATCATAGGAGTCTTTTTTATAATTTCCTGCTCCTAATTGTTTTAGGGAAAAATGTTTGAAATAAAAGTTGCAGAGCGTAAAATTCTGTATTTCAACGGCAGAAATTAAATATGAAAATATCGAATATCACCCCAAAAATTGTGTATTAAGAGCGCAAAATAGGACATTGTCGATTGAGAGGTTGTTGCATTCTCTCGAAATCGACAATGTCCATTTGCGCTCGAAACACACACAAGATGTTTTCTACAGTCGCCACCATAACAAAAATAAAATTTACACTTTGTACTTACATTACTACTCAATTAATAAGGATTAATATAAAGAAAAAACGTCTTTTATATTTCATTTTAATTTATCGTTATTTCCCATTCTTCTTGACCTATTGCTTCAATCTAATCTAAACATTTTATACTTTCGTTTTTGTAAATGAATGCCCTATTTTATTTTCACAATAGTACAGCATTTTTTTGGCTATATAATATACCGACAGAGCAGTTATATGTCAGATTGATTTGTAAAGGTGGTAAATGTGTCACTACAGTGCCATTAGTTCCTGACTATACGTTTCCATTAAAAATGTAGACAAGTGACATTTCTCAACATTGTATAGTTAGAAATTTAGACAGCGAGCGTTTTTACTACTTTGTCGCGCTAGAGCGGCAAAGTGATATTTTGCGTTGACAAAAGAGAGCGCAAATGGCTACTTTCTATGTAGACTGTAGAAAAAATAATTTAACAAATGATTGACGTTTTACTTATCTACATTGTTGCAAATTCATGAGTAATGTTGAAAATGCTGTTATGAAGCAGGGCAAGAGACAGGGTGCGGAGAAAGGAAGCAGTTGAGCATCAGTCCATATTTATTTGACGGTGACTACTTATTGTTTTTTTTCTTAACATCCAGTAAATAATTTACTTATGTTTTAAAAACGATCCAGAGTTAAATTAAGTTACAGAAATCTATAAAAGTAAGGAAGCTATAATAGTTATTCATATATTAAGGACATAAATAAAAGACTGCAGCACGGGGGAATATTTAAAGCTCGACGCGTAGCGGAGAACCTTAATTTTCCCGCGTGCTATGCCCGTTTTCAGAAAACGATTTATTTTATTTGGTTCTCGAAATTCAGGGATTCAATTGGTGTATTTGTATATGGGATACTTATTTGTATATTGGTATTTTGGTATAATGTCCAGGTTTATCCTGTGGTGCACTCTCCACGCCAGCAATGAGTGCCGAAATCTGTCTACAAAGCAGATTGGCACACCCAGCAATGGGTAATAAGCCTGATGATATATTTATTTATTTTATTTATCCTGAAACAAAGTATGTGAAAATAGACTTCCCAGCAAAATGAAAATTTATACATATGGTTATAACAATTGAATATTTTATAAATGGTATATAGAATACTTTTCTGGAATAACCCAAGATACAGGAAAACTGGAAGATATATTTAAAAGAAGATGCAAAGATGACCATCTTTTCGAGTGTTTGCGTTGTTGGAAAGTGTTTTTGTGAATACAGAGTCCTGCTTAAAGCCGATTTGTATGTCTTTCGCGTTACTTCCTTGTGAAATTCTTGGGTGAACGCCACTCACAGCCCGGTCATTTGAGAAAGAGCTGGAATTTTAATAGAAATGGCGCGAACGTGTACTATGCAAAATAAGTACAACTTAGTTTCAAGGTCATCAGTGCCAACTTTGTTTAGACTACCGAGAAGAAACGAAAAAGAACAAATGTCACACTAAGCTATGATCAGATTTGAAATGTACAAATAGTCGAATTGCTCTTGGCAAATGCGTAATACTGCAAAGTTCAATACACCATTGTTTCAATGTTACAGCCGAGTAAATTAATATTTGGATCATAACATTATTAAAATAAATATGTTTAATGTGACTGATATTGCATTTATTAATATAAATCGATACTAGCTGTCAAAACTAAACAGTGCACATAAATATATACGACTCGTACTGAATAGTAAATAATTTTAAATATATGTTTGAATTTATTATATATTCTAGTACATTTATTATAGTAAACATGAAATACATAACTTTCAAAAACACATATTTCAACCAAAACCCTGACATGCCATTCATTTTTACATCATGTTATTTAATTTAATGTCAATTTGACACGAGATATTGTCAAAAATGTTATTTAAAGAAAACAAAGTTGTTTTTGAATCTTATTTGAGAAACGAAAATTACAACAACAATCTTAGTCCATTTTTTTGGTAAAGAAAATCATAAACTTGTTTATTCGCTTTCAAAAGCGGGCGGAATTTGGTTTTTATTGCCCGAGGACCTAAGGTTGCCAGGCAACAACTATTCAAACATATCAAAATCGTGGTTTATGGACAAATGTCAGACAATACAACAAATTCGATTAATCATATTTGAACACCGTTGTTCGTAAAATTTTAATTTTTTTGACTTCTATGGAAGTAACTTACCCTGTGCAGCCTCAAAGTCATTCAATATTTCTTTAGAATAATCGATATCTGTTATTTCATTTGACACCAAATTAAAATTGTTTGTGTCATACTGGTTTCTAAAGCAACGTATTTTGAACTATTTATAAAACAAAAAGTGCAACATACGGACTTTATAACCTTAGCTTCATACTGAATCCTGTATTTATACACTATTAAATTGTCCTTCACCTCAGCAGCTTCATCCAAAATATCTCGAGGAATATATTTTACATTAATTATAGCGAATAAAAAAAGTTAAAATCGTATTCTAGGAATCTTAAATTGTGCTTATTCAATAAAATGCGGCTATACGATTTTAACATAAATCCAATACCTTTCTTAGCGAGAGATAAAAAATCTGTTGTGGCCAGCACAATACCTTCCGTCAATCCTATGTATAATGTATAAATTCCATACATAAATTTCCAGTAAAATTATTTCATAAACAAACTATTCAAATTGCACTTGACACTGATATCATCTTCCTCTTTAGCTTTTCCCATGCGTTAGGGGTCGCTATTTTTGCGTGTCGTTCTCATTCGGTTCTTTTTCTCTCAAGTCTTCCGCAATACAGTCCTTCCATCTTATCTTTGGTCTTTCTCTGCTTCTTCAACCTCCCATTACTAAACTGCTCATTCTTGTTCAAATATAATTCTTCATTTCTCCTCATGACATGTTCAAACCAATGTAATCGTCTTTCTTGTATCTTTCTAGAAAATTGTAACACTAGAGTTATTTTATTACCGTATCTTTCCGTGTTTTCCCCAACATCTACTTCAACATCCTCATCTCTGCCACATTAATTTACTTTTTACTCATTCTGACATCTGTCAATTTGAATTATATGAATATAGTAGTAGTTTCCATGTTTAGCATAGCTGGCTGAATCATAAAATTTTATTTCTTTAAAATTCTTTAACTCTGTATCTATTGAATATGAAGTATAAATTGTAATCAAATCGTATAGAGAATAATATATTCTTTAAGTTATAATAATATTAAATGTCAATAAATCAAATTTAACTGTTAAATCTTCAAATGAGGCTACTTCCGGTTCACCAATTATAACCAAAATCTAATCACTTGTCCTTCTGGATGTAAACTTGAGGAATACGAAAAAATTATAATTTTTGGAATCGTGGTATTGAAGTTATGGGATCCGGAACTTTTGTCACAGACACACAGACAGACACACACACACACACACATACATACAGACATTATCGTAAAAATGGTAAAATCGTATTATAGGGACCCTAAAACATGCTTATTCAGTAAAAACTCATCATTGAATTTTTTTACCAAAGATAAGACCTAAAGATGACGGAAGGTAAAAAAATGGGTCATAATTTTCACTATGATTTGTACATTGTTCTATTTAGTGTCTGCGTTCTTGCAAAAGCATTCATTGCTAATTACTCTAGTTAAGTAAAATAAATCGATGGTGTGTCTGTCTCGTTCATAATGATCTCATCTGAGTTGAAACGGTTTCGACAAAGAATAATTAACGCTTTGAGCCTCACGCGCACATACAACCAAAGGTTGTGTGATCGTACTTTCAAAGTCACAACTGCAAAATTCACAACAGAAGAGAAGGATATTTCAAAATAAAACTGATAAATGATATTTGAAGCAATATCCGTTGAAGAAGAAAATTTTGGGTTTGGATATTTTCAAGTGTATAAAACTATTCGTATCCATGGTGTAATGTATAAGTTCTTCGTTATTATTTTTGTCAAATTTATTTGTCAATTCAAAGTTTCAGAACAATAACTATATATTAAATTACAAGAAGGTAAACCAGTTGATGAAAAGTTATGCGACCTTTTAAATTTGCCTGAATTACTGTGACATTTATGAAAATATATCATTTGTCAACAATACTTCTACCATCAGCAAAAACATTCGAGAACTCCGTATAAAAATATTTTCACAGATTTCGGTAATGATATTTGTCAGGGTGTTTAGGTCTAGGCGTTAACTCACTGCTTCTAAACCTGTTTAAAATTGGAAATAATTTTTATATTTTATGTTTATACAAGTAGAATAAAATTCTTCCAAGTGTTCTATTTGAAATGATTTGTAAACATAGAATACAGTTATAAGAGAAATATTCGCAATTGTAATGTGTGGAGGAAATATTCGTGAAGCTCTCCAGCGAATACCAATGAGCAACAAAAAGTCGAGTTTCCGGTGCGGATGACGTCATATGCCCTAGTAACTCCGACTGCTCGATTACTCGATATTGTATAGAATTATCCGCAATTACTCCATTACGAAAGCACACAAATACTTGTTCAATCACTAGGCGGCTCACTAATAATACAGGTATTCAGAACTTAGTCACAGATGGAGAATAGGATAAAATCTGAATAAATACAAAGTATTATACTGCCCTATATTTACTGCAAAAAAATATATTTCCTTGCTTACACAGAAATAAACACTAAATCTTGTGTCGATGTTAACAATTATTCGAAATTTCAGTCAAACAATATTTTGTTACCAACGGCCGAATTCAGCACTCCATCATGATTTGATACACAGATCAATCCAATTCACCATTAAAAATTTGTGCGGCCAATACACCTCTCGCCGTTTCCATTTTTGGGTACATAAGTATAGGGCGCGAGCAGTCACGTGACATTTTTAGCCTTGACAAGCAAATATGGGGGAACGTGTCAGAATGACAATTAATAATTACAGTAAAATTATTTAAAGATGTCCGATCAAGGTTATTTGTATCATGAACGAATTAACAAATTGGCATACATTTATCTCGCTCCTTTGCAGTCTATAAGTGTGTGCGATAAGGATGGATATAACACGTTTGTCTTTCAAAAATTCATATTGTTTCGACTAAGTTAGGACATTCCACTTTAAAACGATGCTCGTTGTTGATAATACTTTCGCTGTAACGTAAGCTTATATATTAATTCAGATACATTACCTTGATTCATAGCCGTACGAATAACGTTATTTTCTTTCAATGTCACTGTCATTAATCTAATCAGTATCTTATTTTTCACATATTTGGTTTTACATGTGCTAATAAACTTACCAGTTGATTTATTTTTGAAATTTGAATGCTTTTATTGTAACATGTATTTTTATAATAATAAAATAATAGTAGTATCTTATGTACCCTCGTAAAAACTAAGCAAACGACACTACTGAATTTGTCAAAATGGGCGGAGCAAAAATCTGAATTCATACAATTCATAGATTACCTTGATCGGACATCTTTCAAAAATTTTACTGTAAGTACATAGATTTCAAATGGAATTTACTTGTCGAGGAAAATAAACCACATGGAATGGGAAATGCACTAAATTTAGAATGAAAAATTATGATATTTGACATCTATGTAGATAATTACTAGCTACCATTCTGACACGGGCCCCCATATCTGCTTGCCAGGGCCAACAAAGTCACATGACTGCTCGCGATCTATGCAACATAAAATGAAAATGGCGAGAAATATTTTGCTGGCCGCAACAGATTTTTTTTTGCTTGCATATTGTTGATTATAAGTACGCATTATAATTTCTAGAAGACTCTAATTATAAAGTAAACTTATTCAACATAAAAGTGAATGACACAAAAATCTACATACTCGTAAGTTCATGTAAATAAGATATGTATCTTACATATCTTACACATTTCTAGATACAGGTAATTTTCCTTTTGTAAGTGAAATTTCTTATAATTAAGTAGTTAAAAATAATTTATTTTCCTGTGTAATTAAGCTCATTTGCATTTGCATTATGTCTGAAATTACTGAAGGAAAACAAAAATTAAGAAATTAAAGATTATCTGTGTGCCATATCTTCCATGTAACTGATATAACAAAAGGACAAACATAAAAAATTGAATAGGTTAGTAAAACCTATTAGAAATAATCGTTTGTTGCCACAAGAATTTCATTGTGTCTATCTGATGAATAATTCATGGCATAAATATACTCTTCCGAAAAAATGCTGAGCAGCAATGCATACGAATCGACACATTTACACCTCGTAGATAAATGGTGAACGAGGGAAATGTTACCTTAAAGTGGAGTCACATTAATGAGCGACAAAATGACATTAACATGAAAAAGAAATTTCATGGGGAACGGTCAAGGTTGAACGACAAATATAACAGAATGTTATTGTCTAATATTTTAATAATTCTAAGCGTTTCAAGCACTCGACACGAACATACACGAATATGGACGATAAGGGCCAGAAATTGTCATTCAAATGTTTTAGGGCTAATTTTACAATTTTAACTTCCAGATAAATAAACAATAACAAATCGGATTATTGACAGCAATGAAATATTTATAATTTGACAGTTTATTTTGTTTAATTCATTTCTGTTTTGTTTATTTAACTGGAAATTATAAAGTTCGCCATTAAATAACGACAATATTGTTTGTAATTTTAACAAAGTTCTTCGTGTTTAGAATAAAATTTATTACAAGTATTTAAATTCACCGTCAAAATTATATCGTGAATTTACAACCGAACATTTCCTTTCTGACAAAATCCTACATATGTTAATATCTATAAAACCTGATTTTCTAAACATACTTATGAAATTATAAATTGAAAGTGAAAATAAGTTTATTCAAAGTTATCAGTATTGAATGATGAAATTATAAATATAGAAATAGAAATATATGTCCATATTAAATTTTGTACTATTTTTTTTTTAAAAACTAAAAATTAATAATTATTTAATAAAAATACATAAAAATTATACAAAAATAGATAGAGATACACACCCGGCTTCATAATTATTGAAATCTATGTATAATATTTCATATCTACTCAGAATTTTGTTACAAATGCATTATAAACGTAGGCCTAGCATTAAACATTTCGATTCATAAATTCTGAGCTCGAGATTTCAAATTTATATATTTATTTATTTTTGAATACGAAATATTACACCCTAAAGTGGGTAAAAAAATTAAAATACAAACTTCACACTAATATTTTCAGAATCTACGGGTCAAATTATGTATTAATTAGCTTAAAATACTCAAAATTAACTATTTTTTAACTGAACGGCTGATTGAAAGTCAAGTGACATATGTTTAAACAATTTTTTTCCCGCATATTCCATTTGCAAACTTTTTTGAATCTGATTGGTCAATCAATTTGTCGATTTTATTGATTTTCTCCTATTTACACGATACAACAACGTACTTTTTTACAACAAAACATTAAAAAATAGTTTATAATTATCATCATAGATTACACTAGTAGTCTCGTTTTGTATTAACAAATTCGAGAAAACTCATTTTCTGGCTAAACTAGCGACTTTTCGACAAAAATTATTATATAGATATTGATTTATATTTAAATAAAAGGGACTTTTGTTAAAGCTTTATTCTATTTTCGCTTTTGTTTCAGAGATAATAAGTAAAACTAAAATTTGTTTATTATATGTAGGGAAAAGTTTATACAAAGAAATTTTCTAAATAAACTTGTATTATTTTTTAATTTTACATATGTTTTAGCTAATAATTTATTTTATTCATATTTTGTTTTTGAGAAAATGATTTATTTATGTATGCATTTAAATCTCTACAGATAAAAACTAAACAAATAGAATTAATATATTAATAACTAAAATGTATTACTTTGAGTAAATTTTATTTGAAACTTTTTTTGATTTAATGCCCTAGTTTTGTGATATTAATTTCTGAAAATACATATATAAATATTAACAAATGTCAGTGATTGTTTATAATTTTATGCAATAGATGGCCATACTGATATTTTATTGGATTTATTGATAAATAAAACGTTAATTTTTGACTTTATTATTAGTTTTTTAAAAAAGTTTATTTGAAGAAAATTATTCAAAATTAAATGTTCCATTATACTACGTCAATATTAATTAGTTATACCAAAATTTCTGTTAACATAAAATTTTAAAATCTGTTGTGGCCAGCAATAATAGTAATAATGTACATAGGTGTCAAGTATTATAATTTTTCATTTAAAACATCATGATTTTTCAAATCCATGTGGATTATTTTCCTCGACAAGTATATTCCATACTTTTGATGACAAATAAACATCAGAATATTTTGAAATTTTGAATGAAAAATTATGACAATTGTCTATGTAAATAACTACTAACCGAACTTAACATTTCTTGTACACACAAATAATTAAAATTGTATCTCTTCTTTCGTTCTATGAGGAATTTTGTCCTACTCTTCTAATATGTTCAAAATTCTTCAAATTATTGACAGCATTAGCGGTATTTCTTAAGGATATATGTAATATTAGCATACCTATAATTTAAATACATATTTAATTAATAATACAATATTATATTAAATGTACTCGTACCTCCCAGAAGAATCTGATTTTTGACACTGATATTGTGCATTTATCTGTCAATTATAAACATTTAAATATCTCAACTGTTTTTTAGACAACGAGCGAGATATAATAAAAAAATTAAATTGTTTCAGATTGAGAATTTAATTTTCATTAATATTTCTAAGAATTTTTTTAAAAAAATAGTATTTAGAAGATTTTTTTCAAGAATCTGCTACTTTCGGTTGCCCAATTGTTACCAAAACCTTTTCAGATCCTCCCATGAATGTCCGATTGGGAAATACGTAGTTAAACAAATATTAAGTCTTATAGTTTTTGAGTAATCGTCCTGCCAACATTCCACATACATACACACTCACATACATCCACACACACACACACACACACACACACACACACACACACACACACACACGCAGACAGACATCGTAAAAATGTTAAAATCGGATTGTAGGGACCTTAAAACGTACTTATTCATTGAAATCTGGATATGTGATTTTTAGCATGAATCCAATATCTCTCTTAGCGAGAGGTAAAAACTGCTCATTATATTATTCCATTTTCTAAACGCATGCCCTCTTTTCTCCTTTAATGAGTTTATAATATGTAAATGATTCTAGATGCATCAGAATTCCAATGTTTGAAACCTAACAACGAATATTGTTTATGATAGCCCGGGGTCCCTGCCTTAATATTGGGAGTAGTGAAAAAGTGGCCTGCTAATAAATCAACACGGCTGGTAATTAAAGTCTTGCGTTGGTTGTTGTTTCGAATATGGCGCCAAATCAACGTTGTTTACACCACAAGCAAATGTTTCTCATATCTACTGACACACAGTGAAACATTGTGTACTTATTGTTAGCTTAGACTTCGAAATAGGAGACAAATGAAAGTTGTTATTGTATTTGTTATTTTCAAATAACCGTTTCAATATTTATAGAGAAAATTCAAAGCATTTTAATTTATTATATTGTTTGTAAACATTATTATTAATAACAATATTTCTTTTGTTACAGGTACGTGTTACGTGTTAGTGTTTAATGCATCTTCAATTCTCTTGACCGGGAAATTCTACCAAAGATTGTAAAGGTAAATGAGAATATTTTAGCATTCATTTTAACGTATAATTATGTAAAATTGATACTTGTATTAGAAATACTATGGCTTCAATAACTGTTATTTGAAGTATTTTTTCTAAAATAATCCATAAACAATTGACAGAAAAAAAACAATGCTAGTCAACTGCTCGCTAATCATCCTTATTCAGTTGTTCATACTGCCTACATATTTACAAAAGGTTCCTTCGGTTCACTACTTTAGTTTTTGCTGCAAAACGTTGCAATTTTGACGTTGGCCAAACTATATTTTATTGAATCAAGTAGAAAAATGAAGACAAAAAAAATTGATGTGGTCAGCTTCCGTCAGATCTATGTATTTTGTTCAAATTCCATACTGACAGTTTCTGGCAAAAGATGCTATATTTCCAGTAAAATAATTACACAAGCAGTTAATTGCACTTAACACTGAATTTTTTCAACGTAAATTTTCAGAATATAGTAGCTGTTTCCGTGGTTAGCATAGCTGGTTGTTTTATGAAATTAATCTCTTTATAATTTTTTAACTCCATATCCATTTAATATGAAGTACAAAATGCAATCAAATCGTATAGAGACTAAATATTCTTTAAGGTTGATAAGAACATTAAACGTGAAAAAAAAATTTAACAGCGTTTTTTCAAGAAAAACTGTTAAAGTCCTCAAATGAGGGTACTTCCAGTTGTCCAATTTAACTAAAATCTAATCACGTCTGCATATGGATGGAAAAAAAGAGGAATACGTAGAAGTAATTTTTAAAATTGTAGTATTGGAGTTATTCCGACCGAAATTAACGTCACATACACTCACACACACACATACGCGCGCGCACGTACGCTATCGTAAAAATGGTGAAATCGCATTCTAGGAATTCTAAAACGTTCTTATTCATTAAAAACTCGCTACCGATTTTTTTGACCAAAGACAATACCTGCCTTCTAATTCTGCATCTACAACAAATAACAATTGATGATATAATATGCTAATAAAGATTGGTTATCATTTATCGAAAAACAGAGGCTTCATACTTTTCTAAATACATATTTTTATGGTGTTCAACTAATTTTGTTAGTATGTGTAGATCAAATAAACCTTTACGTAAAAGATCGTACAAGATTATGTAAACAAGGTGTTCAAACTACTTGTACGTCTGTAATTTTTTAAGGAATTTGTTTTTACTAAAATGCTTATATTAAAAGCGTTTTACATTATTGTTAACCAATGTTGGACGATCTGAGAGAGTAGAGATTTTCTAGTTACTGAATTCCTGAGAAAACATTACCAATAATGTATATATTTTCAATGTAATAAAGTATAAGTTCAACACGATAATAATTAAATATTTTGCCTCATCTGAAAATCAAATTTGGGAATACCGAATGCATGCAATCTTATTAAGTTTTTAATTTTTCTGTGTGGTTAAATTGCAAATTCAATTTTAAATTATTATAATCAAACCAGAACAACCAAATAATTCCCATATTTTTTCCTGCCCATTGTTAAATTCCAGCGTATGCCGTTACTCGTGCAGGACCTACCCGAATATTCTTATTATTCTCTTCCATACCACGTGTGCATATAAACATGTGAAGTTGTGTACAGACGGGCGTGTCTCTTGTTTACTTCCAGTCATTTCCGGTGACAAGCTAGGCGGTTAAAGCAATTTGATTTTGTATCGTAAACTCGTGTTCGACAATTATAAACAATTGTTAATGTTTAACTCCTGTTAATACAGGCAGGAATTCTTCCAGATTCATATGACATTAGGTATTAGTCCTGCATATTTGTACATTCAAGAGGAACAATATTTTAGTTAGTTAATTTTTTTTATCGTTTTCTTATTGCTCTTTCTAGCTCTCATCGTTCAATTACTGCCCTTCAAGTTTTATAATTTGTTGAAAACATAAGCCGACCCATCTTTTATGATCCTGGGCTGGTAGAGTTTAGAATATGGTCAGTCGATATTGTTGAATGTGAAGAGCTATCCGAAGTCTTGTGAAACGCAAAATGTGGCTGAAGTGTTGTAAATCAACTTTCGCGCTGATGAAAAAATCCAAGAATGCAGAGTTTCCGATTGCTGGTTGCAGGGTCGTTGTACTTCCGTTATTCTTGGTCGTTTTCTTTTTCTCTCGTTCGCTGTTGTGGTCTATTGTAGTTTATGTGCATGGCAAAAAACGTGTTTGACTAGTTTCGGTTTTGAAGTTTGTCTTTAGATATTTCCAGCTATATACGAATATCTAATCGATACGACGATTTTCTAAGGTTTGTCATGGAAAAGACGCCTAGAATAAAAATAATGTATGTGGCGACATATTTCGACTTCAGTATAGATTTATTGAGCAACCCTGATCGATTTTTTTGAAATTGAAATCATCAAAAAATAAACTTTATTAAGTGAGATTTAAAACCATTACAGTAAAGTAATTGTAACCTATTGGTTATGTAAGATTCAATCCATCTTAACAATGTACCATGTATTCCAATATCTTGAAGTTATACATATTCCTTAAACTACAGTATTGTCAATTCATTTTTTTCCAAAAACTTATATGGCATTATGTTACCTCCTTTGGATAAACAAGTGCTTGTGTCTTCGGGGTTGTCATGGAGATTAACTATTAAACAAAAAAGCATCGTCTTCATGCTTGTTACTGCAATGAATTGCTCAGAATATTGCGGTGAATAAATGAAGAAAATGAGGAGTCATGGGTAAAATAATGAAGGATTATATGCATTAATTGGTTGATAGTTTTTATCGATGTTTTTATTGAAAGTAGAATAAGTTATCAATGCAATATCGGAGGAAATCTTGAAGATAACAATATTTACTTTCAATTCTAGGACGACGTGTTGATAATATAATAATAGTGAATCATAAAGCTACTGACAAGAATTGTAATATTGTATATCTTAGGAATTTTAAAAATGTGATTTGAAATTCAACCTATGTAGATAGTTTTACAGAATTTCACTGTCATTAAATGCACCTCTTATCGTTTAACAAACAATATTATTTACTAATATTTGTGCTAGTGAACCCAAGAGATATTTTTTATTTATTTTGCAACTTTCAAAACACGTCTGGTATAAGCAGCATTTATTGGTGTAAAAAATCGGTTATCTAAACTATATGAGTTGTTTTAACATTGAAAAATTTCCTTCAAATAACGTATACAGAAAATTAGACTAGTTACCTTGTACAGTTTAATTGTTAACATATAATTGTTGTTTTGTATTTTTAAATAGATTTGAATAATTATTTTAGAAGTAAACATTATACATGAACTAATATTTCCATATTACATTTATTTTATATTTAAAGATTTTTTAATTTCCCGCTAAATCTCGTTTCCTCGGTTAGAAATAATTTAAATATATATTTTTCAGTCGAAATAAAACATAATTATTTTCATATGAAACAACAAGCAACATTCTTAAAACAAAACTTTGGTATAGACAAGTCTCGTACTCACATTTAATTGTTAGAAAATAGTGCACAATCTCGCTATTTCGCGTAGTTATTTTTTGACATATTATTTTATATATTTTCTACGCTCAAACAAGTAGATCTATATATTTCAATTTCAAACAACAAATTATCTAGTAACATTCTAAATAAAGAAATTTGGTTTGTGCAAGTCTGCTACACCCCAATGTTATGGTGGCTTCCCACGGCGTGTGATTTCACGGGCCGCGCCGCGCCGCGTCGATTTGTGCGGGCGAGCACGCGCCGCATGCGAGCCCGCGCCGAACTCTTCCCATGGCGCGTGTGGGCCCGAGGCAGGATGCTTAGTTTGGTTTGAAGAACTATTCCAAAATGTCGCGAGAAGAAAGCATTGCTGTTGCTGCAGCCGCTTTTGTATTATTCAGTGGACACCATTTACTGAACAAAGAAAAAAAGAAGAAAAGACGCTGGTGGATGTCGTCATTCATTCGTTTTCATATAAAGTCAAAAACTCAAAAATAGCCTCGTTCGACCACTGCATATTGACGTATGACAACACGAAGGTACGAATGAAATGAAATGAACAAGAAAGAAAGAACCAGCAACAATCCGCGCCATCACGGGCAGCCACGCGCGCGCTCGCGTCGCGCCGGTTCGCGCCTTTGAAATTACCGACTTCCAGCGGATCGGGCGCGCCCGCACAGGCCAGGCCGCGCCGCCACGGATGGTACCCTTCCCACGGCGTGTTGGTGCGAGCTGGCCCGACGCGGCCCGCAATATAACGGGCCGTGGGAAGGGAGCTTTAACGCGCGCTGAGAAGCACAATTGTACAATTTTATTCCAATATATTATTATTGAATTTTATTTATAAAAATTATGAGACGACACTGGTGCTGCCTCTAGCGACGATTTATTTAAACATTTTCTACAAATTTTAATATAGGTACGTCCACTGGATAATTCATCGGTTTTTTTTAATAAATGAACTATTTTAAATATGGAAAAAAAATTAAAACGAAATTTATTTTATATTAAAATATAAATGTACAGTATAAGTCCTTTTATAGGCTGTTCCATTTTTACGTAATGGTATGTAACTTTATATTTTAAACTGGAACACTCTATATATATATATATATATATATTCAAATTTGAAAAGTATATGAAATTTCCTATCCAATAGTATAAAAACAATTATATGTTATATTATTAAGGCGAGTGATTAAAATATTACATTTTTATTAAATATAGAATGCTTTGTAATACTATTTTACTTTTCGTCACCTTTAGGTAAGGAAGGTATTGTCTTTGGTCAAAAAATCCGATAGTGAGTTTCTAATAAATACGCACGTTTTGGGGTTCCTAGAATACGAATTTACTATTTTTACGATAATGTCTGTATGTGTGTGTGCGTCTGTATGTGTGTATGTGACGAACGTTTCGGATCGCATAACTCCAATACTACGATTCCAGAAATTATATTTTTTTTCGTATTCCTCAAGTTTAGAACCATTATGCAGACATGATTTGATATTGGTTATAATTGGTCCACCAGAAGTAACAATTTAATTTAAAAAAACTGATGTGGCCAGCATATTACTTTCCGCCAATCCTGTATATTACGTACAAATTGCATACATAAATTTTCTTACAAAAGATCCTGCATTTTCAGTAAAATTATTTCATAAGTAAACTACGCAAATTGCACTTGACACTGACATCTTATTCTTTAGCTTTTTCCATTCGTTAGAGTTCGCTATTTTTTATTTTCTTCCACTCATTTCTGTTTTGCGTGTCGTCCTCATTCAGTTCCTTTTCTCTCAAGCCTTCTGAAATACAGTTTCCACCCTATCTTAGATCTTCCTCTGTTTGTTCTATTTTCTATTATTAAGCTATTCATTGTTCTTCCAATATATTCTTCATCTCTCCTCATGACATGTTCAAACCAATGTAATCGTCTGTTTTGTATCTATCTAGACAAATAATCGAGTCATTTCCCTTATCCTTTAAATACTTACCCTAACTTTCGGTGTCTTCCGCAATATCTATCTCAACATCCTCATCTCTACCACATTTTTTCATTGATATTGACATCTGTAAATTTTGAATTATCTGAATATATTAGCAATTTCCATGGTTAGCATAGCTGGCTGATTTATAAAATTGAATATCTTTATAATTCTTTAAGTGTATAATATCTATTGAATATGATGTATAAAATCTAATCATAACACACACACATATATATAAATCATCGTAAAAATAGTAAATTCGTATTCCAGGGACGTACTTATTTATAAAAAACTTACTATCGATTTTTTTGACCAAAGACAAATCCTTCCTTTCCTAAAGGTAACGGAAGGTAAAAAATTGGTGTTTATTCGTCATGTGAATAAACATCTCAGCTTGCAGTGCCCCCGAACTGATTGCATATTCAAATATTTTTAATTATTCTGTGTCTATGTGGGATTTGTACTCCGAACCGATTCTACCACTAAACGTCTGTGTTCACCATTGTTTTTATCCATTTATTTACAACATAGCTAATTTTTTCTCTGAGTGTACCAGTTGAAAACCGAAAGTATGATAGTGCATTTTGGCACAACAATTGCCATGCAACCTGTCTCAGAACAAAATTAAAAAAACATCCACATTGCCCAATCTGAGACATGGGTAACCATCTCTGTCCTCTTCTAACATACGGTGGGTGTGGGATAGAAAAGGTGCAGTGGTCTAGGTGTTAAAGTGAAGTAAAAACACGCATCGTTTTTTAGCTTGTAGGAAAAATTTCCAGAAAATCAATCATGAGCCAACGTAGTTGCCAGATAGTTTTTGCAAAATGCATGAAAACGATTTATCATAACCAATTTGAAAGCATTTATTTACTTGCAATTGGTTTTAAAATAGACTAAATAACTTCGGTTGACAAGACTTGTCACAAAGTCAAAAACGTTGAGATAGGACTTTTATTTTTAACATAACTTACGTAGGTACATGTTACGGTATATTCTGCTTTTTTCACAAAATTAATACCAGTTTTATTGTACGTCAGTAAATAGTTATTTAAATATTAAGTACTTCCTATCGGTAGAGGATGATTTTGGAGATCAAAACGAGGTAGAAGAGCATTTATCGACCGCAATGTTTATTATGTTTTTTGCAAGATCGACGCACAAAATTTTAAAACATCTGATGTGGCCAACACAATACCTCCCGCCATTTAATTTTAAATATTTTAAATACATATTTACTAATCCTGGAAACTGTATTAATTCCTTTCCATATAACTATTGTTCTATTTACTACTTTCTTTTTAAAACCTTGCTCCCGACCGACGCCAAAAATTACTTCGAATTTTAATGGCACTATATTGACCCCTGTGGTGCACTCTCCACGCCAACATCGAATGCCTGTACGGTAACTGTAGATTGGCACACCCAGCAATGGGTACTATGCCCGGTTGATATATTTATTTTATTTATTTAATTAGTTTTTTTACAGTGACATCTATCTGTCAGTTACCTACATACATTTGAGATCTGAACTGTGTAACTAAAGAGTTATGTTTAAAGCGTAGGATTTGGGATTTAAATTATAATTTTATAAATTTATCCATAAATATCTAGAAAAGTATTAATACAACCTATAGAAAATTTAATAATATTTAATTTTTATATTAACATAAATTGCAAAAAATAACATTCAAATGTATTTTTCGAAGAAAAACTGTTTTGAGCTTTAAGTAAAGTGCCATTTCCGGTTATCTGATTCACACCAAAATCAAAAGGCTTCTTTCCATATTAGAATAAGTTAGAAATACACGTTTCCAAATTTTCTCAAAGATAGTATTTAAATATTAAGAGGATTCACACATACACACACACACACACACACACACAGACACACACATACGTAGTCATTTACCAAAACATCGATATGCTATTTTTAGCACGATCCCTATACCTCCCTTACCAAGGGTAGCGGGAGGTAAAAATATAAAATTTGAAAATTATTTTGTCATATTATATATGTTACAGTTAAAGTATACATTTCAGTCAGTGCATACACTGTCTAGTTGAGGTATGCTTCTACTAGCTGTTTTAGTGAAAGTATAAATTATTGCGTTGCCCACGCAACATGCCCACCTAAACTGCCCACCCAACAATCTAGGCGTATAAATTTTATAAAAAAAACATACAGAAACAATACCTAACGCACAGAACTCGGATTTAGGTAGACAGTGACAAAAGAAGGTGTATACACTAACTAGTCAATGAATACATTAACTAGATAAAGTATGCACTATATAAAATAATGTATACTTTCACTAAAACAGCTAGTGGAAGCATACATCAACTAGACAGTGTATGCACTGACTAAGTTGATACTTTAACTGTAACACATATAAAAATTAGGTTTTATTTTTAATAAGCTTCAATTGTTTTATACCTTCCGCCATCTATAACTCCAATGCTACAATTCCAAAAATTATATTTTTAACGTCTTCCACTCCTGTGCATACATATGTCGAGCTGATTAGATTTTGGTTATAATTGGTCAACAAGAAGTAGTCTTCATTGAAGTTTTTATCAGTTTTTCTAGAAAAAACTTAGTTAAATATATTTTGACAATGTACGTCATTATAAATATTTTATTCTCTATACGGCTTGATTGAATTTTTTCCTTCATATTCAATGGATATAAATTTAGAAAATTATAAAGAAATTAAATTTCATATATCAGCCAGCTATGCGGTAACCATGGAAACTAATAATATATTCATATAATTAAAATTGGCAGATATCAGTGTCAAGTGCAGTTTACATATTTTGTTCCTGAAATAACTGGAAATTTAGAATCTTTTGCAAGAAAATTTAGGTATGGAATGTGTACAAAATACACAGAATTGACGGAAGGTATTGTGCTGGCTACATCGTGTCCTGATCGGAAGTAATCACAATTACTTATCGGTGAGTAATTTGTAAATATGACCTACTGCCTTGGAAGCTCTATCGGTAAACATTACAAAAAACTGATCGTGCAAAAAAGTTTCATGATTTAGACGCGTAAAACATAAATTGGCTAATTTGGCTTTGAGAACTGACAAATTCCGTCGGTAGTACAGATATCATTACCGAAAAGCAGATTGGCACACCCAGATATGGATAATACGAGTTGTATAGTCAAATAACCCATCCATTAATTAGAATTAGTTAAAATTTTCCAGTGCTACTTTATTTAATAAACAAGAAAAACTGAAATTAATGTCTTCATTCACAGGCCAACGTTTGCTGCATTCTTGAGCGCCCAAATGAGCAAATTAAGATGAATGTAACTTTAACATGTTTTGCAGATTCACCGAATAAATAACAAGTTAAATGTTTTTCTCATGTTGTCACAATTTACTGACAGTTTAGTTTGTTGTGCAGTTTGAAAAATGACTCTGGGGGTCTATATTTAACCTTGGACGTAATAGGACCCAACATTGTCAGAAAATTGTTAATGCGCCTTTGTGTAGAAAGAGTCGAAGGAAAAGTTAGATAAACTGAAATGGACCTTGGCAACTTGGATTCAACTGAGAAAGATGATACTGTGTTCAATATGTTTGTGTTTATTAAGCTACCAATTGTAACTTGAATAAGACACGGATATCTAGTTTGTTAACACCCACACATGAACTGGTGCGTGTAGCATTTTTTGCAGTAGATGTGAAGGAAACAAATATAAGAAAGAAATCTTTTCAAGGCGATTTGTATCTTTGAGTAACACTGATACACATTGTAGGTTCATTGTTCTAAAATTAACTCAGATTAGATTTCACCGGGTCCTAAAATTTTAGCCCACATAGGCATTACTCAGCAAAAATTCATTCAAATAACTAGGCTTTTGATAATTTACTTTTCAAAATAAAAATTTAATTTAAATTTGTCATCGTTTTTCCAACCTTTTAAGTGCCGCGACCACTAAAAGGCTTAAAATAAAGTAAATAACCTCACGACGGTCCCCTAATAATTAAGGGTAATTATATATTTTACCGTTTTACCTTCCGGCACCTTTAGGTAAGGAAGGTATTGTCTTTGGTCAAAAAATTCAGTGATGAGTTTTAATAAAATGGATTAGATGTTAAACATTACTCGAAAGTTCAGTCAAACAGCATTATTTATTCTTACTGTACCAACGTTTCGGTGCACCTGGCACCTTCTTCAGGATAGTAACATCGTACAAAAAATTCAAAGAGTATACACACATTCATGTGCTTTAAAAAACGACAACCGAATAATACGGAAAATAGCCGGAAATATCCTGTGCAAGGATTCTGGTGACATCATTGATACGGATTCCTATTGGTCGACTGTATATCATTATTGGTGTATCATTATTATAGGTGTATGGGCTACCACTAGGAGTTCTTATCAATGATGTCACCAGAATCCTTACACAGGATATTTCCAGCTATTTTGCATATTATTCGGTTGTCGTTTTTTAGAGCAAATGAATCTCTTTGAATTTTTTTCTACGTTTAATAAATTAACTGAATGTTTTGTAAGAATGTATTTTGTGTACATGAATTGTAACAATTTGTAAGATCTTACTGTAAGTGTGATAATGTCCATGTTATTTTGTATGTACTACATTTTTGTTGTATAATTGTTGTAGACACTGAAGAAGGTGGAAGGGTGCATCGAAACGTTAGTATAGTAAGAATAATTGCTGTTTAACTGAACTGAGTAGAAAATTCTCATCATTAGATTTAATAATTTATTGAAAATATAAGAGAAGCGGACTATTATAAGTCTAGGCTTGTATATCAACATACTTAAGTGGTTAAATTTTTTAACCAGTTGCTAATTTTATTTTACATTTAAACATTTATTCATTACGAAGTGTCATCAAATTAAGACTCATGCAAACACTTTGAAGATCGTCTTCATGACTTCTTCCCTAGATCTTCTTGGGGTCTATATCTATCCCAAGTTGGTATGTACCCTACTCGTATAGTCTCCATCCTACCTCCTTCCTTTTCTAGCTCGTTTTGTGGCCGGGCAGTCCCAAGCGGCAGACAAGGTCTCAAGGCTATACAACGCAACAAGTACAGGACAGGTATTCAGTATTTGTGTACACTCAGAGGTAAAATCCTCTCGGCAGTACAGGTACGAGATACGAGGTACTGAGAAACAAACGAGTCAACAACAAACTTGGAAGATGTAGAGTACAGTTTTAGTGACTTGTTGTTGTGGTTATGGTGGCATTAGCGAGGTAGTTGGGTTGGTAACAGTGAAGAGATGAGGCAGAGATTGGGGGGAGAATTAATGGAAAAGTTTTTAAGAATACAAATTAGAAATCGGTTATATTATTATAGATATCTGTGTACAAAGCTGGTTGGCACACTCAATAATGGGTAAAAATCAATAATTAAATTATTATTACCTTCCGTCACTTTTAGGTAAGGAAGGTATTGTCTTTGGTCAAAAAATTCTGTGGGGAGTCTTTAATGAATAAGCGATTAATAATACGATTTAACTTCAATACTAGAATTCTAAAATTACAATTTATACATATTCCTCTTCCTTACATCCATATGCAGACTTGGTTTTGATTTTGGTTATAGTTGGTCAACTGAAAGTACCCTCGTTTAAAGATTTTACAATTTTTCTTGAAAACGCCGTTAAATATCATTTTTTGACATTTAATATTATTATGAATATTAAAGAATTTTATTGTCTATGCAATTTGATTGCATTTTATGCTTCATATTCAATAGATTTATGCCCGGTTGCAAAACGTTCATCAACGCTTTGTTTAATTAACAGACCAACAAAATGAACAAATTCGAATCAGTTCCCCTGTTCTTATGACATTTAAATCATTGTCAAAAAATTGCGTTGCATTTGTTCGGTTTGATGAACCGAGAATTAATACCTTCCTTACCTTGAGGTGACGGAAAGTATTGTCTTTGGTTAAAAAATTCGGTGGTGAGTTTTTAATGAATACGTACATTTTTGGGTCCTTATAATATGATTTTAATATTTTTCCAATGATGTCTGTATGTGCGTGTGTGTGTGCGTATGTGTTAATTACAAAATTACAATTTTTACGTATTCATCTTCCTTACATACATATGTAGACTTCATTAGATTTGGGTTATAATTGGTCAACCGGAAGGATCCTCATTTGAAGATTTTTACAGTGACAAAAACGCTGTTAAATGTTATTTTTGACATTTAATGTTATTATTAAACAATTGATTGCATTTTATATTTCATATTTAATGGAATTATAAAGAAATTAAATTTTAGAAATCAGCGAGCTATGCTATAACAATGGAAACTATATTAAGAAAATTCTGATTGACAGTTTTCAGTGTCAAACGACTCCAAACTCAAAAATAATTCGGCTACTTTAAATTTTAAATAAATTATAAAATCTACACAAATGGCTAGAAATTTCCACAAAATTCTGTCGGCTTTTTTAAATATAGACTTAAAACTTTAAAAAACTGTGGGCCTAAAGACGGGTGATAATAGTTTGACCGGCATTTTAAGGGTTATTTTCTAGTCCAGATTTAGCTTATACTGTGACCATTTACTTTGGCATAATGAAAATTAATAAAAATTAGTGCTGTGAGGATCCGTCAAAACTTGGATCCGAGAACTCGGATTTCAATATATCTGGTTCTTCGGATATCCGATGTTTCGATATTGGATTTGAAATTTAATTCGAATTTGGATCCGGATCAGAACTTGGATCCGGATTCGATGTTTTGTTTACGGATCCGGATTCAAATTTTAATTCTGGATCCGGAACCAAAATCCGATACTGAGATTTGAATCGAGATCCGGATATTTTGACATTTAATTATCTGGATATCCGGATATAAAAATCCAGTGCGTATAGTAAAACTTATCTTTCAAGACATATAGGACACAGGAAAATGTGCTGGACTTAGGGATACAATGCCTAATAAAATTAAAGCTGGTAATCTATATTTTAAACTAGTATGAGTTTGGGCTCATCTTTTTCAAGAAACTTTCTGTATGGAATTTGTATAAAAAACATAGAACTGATGGAAGGTAATGTCCCGGTCACATCAGATTTTTTAAATTCTTTGTTAAACAAAGCAATGTGTTGAACACATCAGATTATGACCTTTACTCTATTGTTTTTTAATACGAAGACAAACATTGTTTATTATTGTTTTCCTCGTATGTTCTATGTGTTTTCTCTATCTAATGTCTAATGGGTGTAGTATTGTTGTTCGTGATGTAACTGTATGTGGGTCAGTTATCGTAGTCTGAAGCCGAAAATGATTAGCCGTAAGTGGTTCCTTTGGCCGAAAGGAAATTTCCATGCTGCAGACTATGCACTCGCACAGGTCTTGTTTATGGTGCTATATTTAACTGCATCACATACCAGCCGTGGATGGCTTTAAAATATTCGATTGTACTTTACACACATACATAATCTACTTTATTATTATTAATATAGATAGATAAATAAAAGTTTGTGTTTTCGTTTTTATTTATTAGATAAAAAAAACTGAGATATACTTTAAAAAGATTAATTCAATATACAAGAGTTACTGACAGTCTACTTTTATTAGATTTATTATTATTGGCCAGCACAATACCTTCCGTCAATCCTGTGTATTATGTACAAATTCCATACATAAATTTTCTTGCCAAAGATTCTAATTTCATGCAAAACACACTTGACACTGACATCTTCTTCTTTAGCTTTTCCCATTCGTTAGGGCTCGCTATTTTTTATTTTCTTCTTCCATTCATTTCTGTTTTGCGGGTCATCTCGTCATAATTTTTCATTCAAAATTTCATTTTTTGGTATTTTATTATTCCTTTTCTTGGTAACTGAATTCCACACCCCTGATATTAAATAAACCACATGAAATAAGAAAATCATGAAATTTTCAATAAAAATTGACATTTGTCAGTTATGGCTGTCATTTTGACACGGGTCCCCATATCTGCTTGCCAAAGTCAGCAAAGTCACGTCACTGCACGCGCCCTATACATAAATTTTCTTACAAAAGATCCTATATTTCCAGTAAAATTATTTCATATACAAACTATGCGAATTACACTTGGCACTAATATCTTCTTTAGTTTTTCCCATTCGTTAGGGGATCGCTATTTTTTATTTTCTTCTTCCACTCATTTTTGTTTTGCGTGTCGTCCTCATTCAGTTCCTTTTCTCTCCTTTCATCTTATATTTGGTATATGTTTCTTCTGTTATGAGATATTCATTCTTCTTCCAAATATTCATTCATTTCTCCTCATGACATGTTTAAGATGTAATTTTTGAAATTATAATATTGGAGTTATCGCGGCCGAAACGTTTGATACACACACACACACATATGTGTATTCAAGGAACCCCAAAACTTGCTTATTCATTAAAAACTCATCATTGAATTTTTTGACCAAAGACAATACCTTCCTTACCGAAAGGTAACGATAAAAAATATATTATCCATTGCTATGTGTGCCAATATGCTTTGTATACATATCAGTAATATTGATGATACATTCCATAAGGTTCACTTTTATGCCATTTACAGTTCGAAATAATTTTGGCGTCAGTCGAGTTAATTATCCCTGGATTATTATTAAGTGTACACACAAATATGTTTTGACTAGTCCAGTAAAAGTGTTACTTTCTCATCACTAAATATATTTCGCAGTACGATTTGGGTAAAACAATTTTATTTCAGGTCACAAAAAATGCAACCCTGAATTTATAAGAATTCGCAGAACTAACAAAATGAAAGAGCTAATGACCCAGTAGAGAAAGAACAGAACTCTTCTTTTTTAAAACCTGCGACGAGTATTCTATTTTGTATTTAGTCGATCTTCTTCTTTTTCTTTTTGTTATTTTATTCTCTATCCTGTTTACACATTATCATTCCCCTTCTTGTGGATCTTGTAACGAAGCAGTGGATTGAAGTCTTGCTGCATATAATCGCATTTGCAAACAATTTACGAGCGGATTAACAAACAGTGGAACAGTTGAACGTCTGCTGAACTGCCAATCCCAGTCGCCTATGCGTGGAGATCATCATTAACTTGATATTTCCGGTGGACTCGACTTCTAACTACCAACAGCAATAGAAAAGAAAAGCTGGTGTTGATTCGTCCTGGATGAGTTCGTCCCAAGATGTGGATAATGTTTTGACCAATCGGGAAGCTTCTTTCATATGTAAACATTACTTAGCTCGTGGTTAATAGTATATTGTGATATTAAGAGTAAAAGTTATACTTTACGTCATCCTAACTGCAATGACAATATGTTGGGTGGAAAATGACGGGTTGGAAATGTTTATGTAGGGTTTCCTAGTAACATTGCCATGATCTCTATAATAAAGTAGGCTAAATAAATTTTAATAGGGCTGTCAAAAAATATTAATAAAATTAAAGGTTATAACGCCATGATTTAATTTGGAAATTATTGATTTAAAAAGAGGATGATTGTGAATAAAATAATATACATACCTCGGTGGGAGTTTTATTACAGCCTCGCACTGTATTTTATCTCGAGGCACCAGCTCTCGGTAATATACACCTCAGCTGCAATCAAACATTTCCCACCTCGGATGTAATATACTATTATACACTAAAGGAAGAAATGCATATTTTCTCGCGATGTTCATATATATATGGTTCAAATTATGCTGAGATTTCGCGACACGCTTTTTATATACCACATGTAAATTATCTGAAACAACGTAATCAAATTAGTATTCGTAAAAAACTAATTCTTGTCAAAGAAACATGTTACTAGTCAGTTTTAAGTTTATATAAAAACATTGTTATCAGTTTCTTATTTACTATAAAAAAAATCCTTACGTTACAAAACCATCTCTTAAAATACAAACACAATATTTTATCTTTCGTCAATACAGATAAAAATATTGTTACAATAATTATAATGCTTGTATGTTTGGAACCTCTGGTATAGATAAGGGATGTAGTGATAATATTCAAATTACGGAAATACGTATACCGGATAGATTATGTTATCATGTGGATGTTACATTAATTTTAT